>PVHY01014698.1:0-37809 GCA_004024945.1 Uropsilus gracilis | reverse complement strand
ACCCCCTGGTCTAGGAGCTGCAGTTAACATCCAGGTGCACAAACACCCTCACACTGGCCCCCACCTGAGGCCCAAGTGCTCTTCCTGGGGAAGATATTAGGGACCAACGGAGCTGGCTGGGGGGGTGACCAAGCACAGCTGCTTGTCGTCATGGGCCACACATGCACCCCCAGGGCAGCTCGAGGTGACGGAAGAAAACACAGGGAGGGTCCAGGAGGCAGCAGCCGAGGAGGAGGTTCGGAGCCCAGGCTGGGTGCAGGGGTCCCGGACCACCCTCCGTGGAGTCAGCTCTCCTCAGAGCATCTCTCATTTGGACAAGGACAGGCCGGAGCCGAGGACCGCAGGTCACGCAAGCCCATGATGCTGGGCCAGAGGTCAACTGGGGGCGCTGTAAGGACGACACCTGAGCGGGTCCCTCAGAAGGATCAGCAGAGCATCCACAGCTCGTACTGCCCCAGCCCCCCAGGGAGATCCAGCCTCTTTACAGCCCCCCATCCTGCCTGGGACTCCCGGCATCAGCAGCAGGTGCAGAGGTGCTGGAGGGAGGCTTGCTGAACAGGGAACTTGGGGGAAGTCATTTGGCTCCTGTGGGACCGAGCTTCGATGGGTATAAAGTGGGGGTGATTCCCGCCTGCCTCCAAAGATTCAGTGAGATTCCGCACACACAGGGCCTACGCTAAACGCAGCTCAGAGAGGCAGCTCCCTTCTCGCTCCTCGTTGGGTTATCTGGGTGCACATCCCCAGCCTAGAAAACTCCCATCTCCCTCGCATCCACGCCCCCACAGAGTGGGAGAGAAGCCGTCTGGCCTTCTCGAGAAAGACTGGCTCCGTCTCTGTGCTGCTGCTTATTCTTCCTGTGAGGACCTGGGCCAGTCAGGCAAGCTCTCCTGGCCTCCGTTGCCACATCTGTAAAATGGGACGTCTGCTGTTTCATTCACAGACAGAGGGTGAGCAGAGGGAGGGGGCGGGGGCTGTGCAAGCCGTAATGCTCTCGACTCATTCTTGGCACGCTCAGTGGCCAGGCAGCCTTGTATCATGATCCCCTGGCTGTGACACAGGGGGCTAAAGGGAAATGGGTGACGTTAAACACCCCTAGTTCTAATCAAAGCAGAGAGCAACCACAGGTTTCTGCCAGAACTCAAGCAAACCCTGTCCCGTGTTTGCAAAGAAGTCTGGGTGATGCCAGCTGGACTTCTGGAGGGGTGCCTCTTCATAGTTGGGGCCCGGGGGTGCTTGGTGCCTGGCTCTGGAGTGCCTTGCCACTACGTGCCCTGTGCACAGTCTGCCATCTCCTTCCAGGGGCTGCAGGGAAAGAGGGCCATGATGACCTATGGCCGCCTGCTAGTCAAGGACACGAGGTGCAGAGAGGGCGGGAGACAGCACCACAGAGCAGGTGCCAGCGCCAGCAGCTGACCCCCAAGGCCCAGAATGCCCGGGGCCCAACAGAAAGCATCCTGCTTCCTCTCCGAACCTGCTGAGCAAACACACATGGATGGCAGGTTCCCCGGGCTCTGGGCCAAGCATGGCTTCTGCCACCGCTCTCGTGCCGCCTACCAGGCCAGCACTGGCCCAGGCGAGCCCCAGTGACCTCCTGGCACCAGCTGGGCTCTGATCTCTGAGCTGGCAGGGAGATGGGCCACGGGGGGAGAGACGAAGGCAGCTTCCCTTGGCTGCTCCGGCAGGGGGTTCTGGATAGCGCCATGGCCTGGTACACACTGAGAAGGTCCTGTGCGGAGACCAGGACCTGGGAAAGGGGTCAAGTGAGCTCCTCAGACCGTGAGGTCTCAGCCCACCTCGCCAACACCCAGCAGGGGGTCAGGTGGGCCTGGTCATGAGGTGGGACCTCAGGCAGGCCACGCCCCTCGTCCAGGCGGGGTGTCCATGGAGCTTATCAGCGGGTTTGGCCTACGAAGGGCTGTGTGTGCGCCGGGGGGGAAGAGGCTGCTCTCTGCTGTCGAGCAGCCCGAGACGTAAAAGCCGGAGCTGCTCCTGTCCTTGCGGTGAGCACCTGGTCATTGGTCAGACGTCTGAGCCGAGTTCCTTCTTCCCCAAAATGGGGAGGATGATTCCCCTGGGAGGGCTGGCAGGGAGGCTCAAGTAAGAACCACCAGAAGGTGCCCCATCAGGAGCGAGCACCCCAAACCCAGCTCTCCTGACAGCAGGCCCGCCTCGGGGCCTAGGATAGCAAGTACGCATGCGCTTCAGAGACACAGCTGCCTTTCAGATTCTCACAGGCAACTTCTCACAAGAAGCCCAGCTCCTCCGCTGCCTGTCAGGTGCACACACATCCCTTACAGTCAGCCCTCACCCACTCCACTGCCTCACACACTCCCAGCACATGACACCTCGGCACTTCAGGGAGCCCCATTGCCCACTGGGACAGTACTGAGTTCAGCTGATGAGAGCCACCCCGAGCAGAGGGAGCAGCACAGGTCAGGCATGCCCGCAGGTGACTGGTGATCCTGGTGAGACCACTAGGGCACTAGGCAGGGATGGGAGGTGCCAGGCCCATGGAGTACCAGGCAACCGCTGTCTTTGCAGAATCATCAGATGGATGCAGTTGATATTCTCTGCGCATCAGTCACCAGAAAAGCAAGCTATGGAGAGAAAGGAAGACTCTTACATGGCTGGTGGGAATGTAAACTGGTCCAGCTACTACTACGGAAAGCTGAGTGGAGGACCCTCTAACTAATGAAAATGGAACTGCCATTTGACCCAGCAATCGCTCTTCTGGGAATCTACCCAAAGGAGACCTCAATGTGGGTACAAAGGGCCCCCTGTGCCCGGATGTTTACTGCACGATGCATAATTGCAAGGACCTGGGAACAACCCACATGCCCCAAGACAGATGAATGGATGAAGAAGAGGTGGTCTATATGCACAATGGAATATTACTCATCAACTAAACATGACAAATTTGATGAGTTTGAGATTACACGGATGGACCTAGAAGAAACCCTATTAGCAGAAACAAGTCAGAAAGAAAAAGACACCAAATGGTTTCACTCATATATGGGACAGAGGGAAAACAAACAAAAGGCCAGCAGGAGAAGTCAAGACAAGATAAAAACCAAACTGAAGTTGACAACGGGGCGGGGGGGGTTGGAGGGGGCAAGTGGGAATGGTCACGGAGGGGAGGTGGTAGGTGACCCCCAGGGAAACATATATGATATGTGTGTATAAATTATTTAAATTAAAAAAAAAAAAACAAGCTGCTTAACAACAGAACCTGGGGCCTAGGCGCTAAGTGTTAGAGCTGCCGCAGGGACTGGCCGAGGCTCATGCTGTGAGTGAAGAAAACTTCATTCCACTGTCTTCTCTAGCTTCAGAAAACAGACGCTGGAACAGCATGCTCGACCCCCGGTGACCAGCAGGGTCCTCGTCCCTCCAATATCAACGCCCAGCGATGGTCCCTATGAGACCAAGTTCATGAGAGAAGCCCTGCACCTGGTAGCCCTCAGGAGCTAGTGTTTTGCCTCATCTGATCTTCCCTAAGCTTCTTCTTCCTCCCGTTAGACTAGCTGCAAACCATCATCTTACACTGTGCAAAACGCCTTCTAAGACTAATACAGGGGCTGGCTGTTCACGCTCACATCCTGCCCTGGCCTCTTTGGCTGAGTTCAAGCTCTCGTTGTCCTGCCTCGCTTTCCTCGCCCAGCTCTTCACGCCATGTGGCTAAGAAACAGGGAGCCCAACAGGCATCTGTGAGCTCTCAGGCCGGGATCACTCAGGTCCACTGGACTAGACTGGGCTCAGCGAGGATGCTCAGAGCATGGCCCCAGCCTTCTCCTGAGTCAGGAGGCTGGTCCTGAAACCCCCTTTCTCTGGGGAATAGTAGAGGTTGACCAGCGCAAACGGAAATGCTCCTTTCCAGGCCAGCCTGCAGCATCTGCAGTCAGTACCTCCCCTGGCAAAGCACCTCGTATTATGAGGTCCAACCTCGAAGGTGAAGAAGATGGGTGAGGAGCTGGGGTTTTCGCATAATCAATGCACCATGTGCCTGCATGGAAAAGTGGGGAGGGTAGAATATTTGTGTAACTTATATAAAGTAACCAGGCTGAAGCTCGTCAGGATTTGAATTAGGACTACGTGCACTGTGCTAAGCACGGGCACAAAGGAGCCTGGAAATCAAAGCAGTGACCCGATGCTGGTGCTGATCATGCCAGGGAAGACTGGCACGTCTGGGTACGGAGGGCCTTGGTGCAGGGGGAGACCCACTCCTTGCAGGTTGAGCTAACACAGGCCCCAGCACAGAATGCTTTCCTTTACCCAGAACAAAGGGAAAGCAAATTGCAATGAACCCAGTGGCTCTGGACTGAACCAGGAGCCCAGCTCGGGAGTGGGTATGAATTAAACAGCTCCCCAGAAAGGAATGCGATCTCCCCTCTATTTCCGAACTCCAACAGTCCAGGTCAAGCAAAGACTCGTGCTAATTGGTCTACTTCACCCTCAGCCCTACCCCAACATGCCCTTGCCTTACCAGGGACAAGGACAGTGCGATCAGGCCCCTCTGGACTAGTCTCTGCTGGCTTGAAACGGGAAAGAAACACGGAACAGGGATCTGAGCTGATGCCCAGCATCCAAATCGCTGCTTCCAGGCTGAGCTCCAGGAGCTGGTCACTGTCATCAAGGTTCCCAGACAACTCTAACGCAGGTATCGCTTGGGGTTGCTAAGTGGGTTGAAGGACGACAGCTGAGAAATGGCACCCGGCCTGCAGAGACCGGGCAGGCCCAATGCCAGAAAGCACACTGGCTCTAGCAAGGAGATGAGCGTACATAAATGTGCATGCTCAAACATGCATGTACATACACATACATATGTGCACGTGCGTGCACACATGTGTGCATACATACACACATGTGTGCGCACACAAACGCCCACCTGGGCACAGAAAGAGTGAAGGGTTAACAGTACTCTGCGCCTCTCACGGCACATGCTGGTATAAGCTCTGTGGGCTTGTCACCACCTCTAAGCCTCCCCCTATGTTACTGAGGCAGGGGACATTCATGTTGCCACTTTTTAGGAAAAATCGGTAGAAATGACAGGATCCGAAGTCACCAAGCTTGCAACTGCGGAGTCCAGGTGCATCTGCAGCCTGCCTGCCTGATGCCCCTCACCCACAGGCAGAGAGACAGAGACATCCATGGTGCTGGGGGAGCCGCTGGAAACTCCCCTCTGCTGCGGGACCTTGGAAGGGTGAGAGTCGGGTTCCTGGACTTGCCTTGTGGCCTAGCACCTGAGAGCAGAGCTGCGGACCTCACCAAGCACTTTCTGAGGCATTTTCCATGGAGAAGCGGAGGCACATGACTTCTCCTTTCTCCACCCATCTCCTCCTCCAGCATCCACTGCCCACAGGCGCCCTGCAGCAGGCCAGTGCGAGGAAGACAGCCGCCTGGCCACTGGCCCTGGGGACTGCACCCTGCAGACAGGGGCGGAGCCTGGGAGAGGTGAGCCAGCTCGCCTACGGCACACAGCCAGCCCAGGGCCTGCCCTTCAGCCTGTCTGCCCCAGAGCCCGAGCTCTCAAGTGCAGTTCATGTGCCCCCATCAAAGTTCTTGGAGCTCGGGAAAACGCTGACAGCACTGGGAAGGACTTCCCGGGCGGTTATTAAAGTAATGGAAGGCGGGTGGGGCTGGGAACAGAAACCCCCGCTTCCCAGCAGAGAGGCAGGAGAACCAAGGAGATAACACTGTCCCCCCAGAGCATTCCAGGGCAAGGGGGGGGTCTACTGGAGCCTCTGTGCCCAGGACCGGGAGGCTGGGCCTGGCTGGATATGTCTCAGCGAGTGCTCACTGGGGACCCAGCTTCCGGGGATGGGGCGGGCCTCCAGCCAGCAGCTGACAGGGCTGGCGCTGGCAAGCATCCCAAGGATGGGATGGGAAAGATTTTTTCCTTCCTACTCCCTGTTTCCTCAGCTTGGGAAAGTGAACGAAAGAAGGAAATGGGCTTGCCTGTCCCCACGGGGGATAAGAACACACCATGGAAGCCGGGTGTGGTGGTGCGTGCCTGTCATCCAAGTGCTGGGAGGCAAGAGGCCTGGGACCGCTTGAGTTCACGGGTTCGAGACTATTCCGGGCAACATAGCAAGAGCTGGTCTTGAAAAAGCAGCTGGGTGTGGTGGCGGGCGCCTGTAATTCCAGCTACCTGGGAGGCTGAGGCTGGGGATCGCTTGAGTCTACGGGATCAGGACTACCCCGGGCACCATAGCAAGACCTAGTCTCAATAAATAAATAAATGGATGAATGAGTGAAAGAAAGAAAGAAAGAAAGAAAGAAAGAAAGAAAGAAAGAAAGAAAGAAAGAAAGAAAGAAAGAAAGAAAGAAAGAAAGAAAGAAAGAAAGAAAGAAAGAAAGAAAGAAAGAAAGAAAGAAAGAAAGAAAGAAAGACCATGGAAAGACACAGGATTCCCAAGGAAGAGGGACAACAGCTTTGAGACGAGGATCCAAGCCTGCCAGGCCTCTGAAGCTGGCAGGCGCAGTGGGGTTCAGGGGAATTGTGACTCTGGACTTGGTTGCTTGAGATCCATCTATCGACGTGTCCGAGGCAGCGGCCTCCCATCCTCGCCATGAACCACTCTGAGGCTGAAGCACAAAGCTCCGTGCACATGTGAAGTATTAAGAATGCAACAAGCCAGCTGCAGTGATGGCCCTAAAGTAGACGTTGCCCGGCTAGGGATGGAGCTCAGCTCCTCTGCAGAGCAGGTTGGCGTGGAAGCCATTGAGCGGGGGAGGAATATACAGCTCAGGGGAGCACAAGGCCCCCATTTCAATAGCCAAACAGCCTGGACCAAAACATGAGCTCTACTGACAGCTTACTAGCTGTGTGAGCTTGGGTAAATCACTTACCCTCTCTGGGCCCATTTTCTCATCCATAAAATATTAAAGGCTGACAGTCCTAACCTCCAGCACTGGTGTAAGGATTAACTAATCTAATCTGTGGTGCTCTAGTCAGTGCATCAGCTATTGCTCTAGAACTGGCAGATGCCAAACCACATGAACAGTAAACCCCACCCGCCAAGGTCTGGGTCATCTTCCAACCTGGTGCCAACGGTCCTGAGAAGCCAAACTTAGTTCTGAACTGTTTTTGGAATCTTAAAAGCTTTAAAATAGAGCAAAAAGCCCCTCCTTTACCAGTCAGTGGGGGAGGGGAGCCACAGAGATGTGGCCGCGGCCCCAAGAATTGCAAACCACCAGAGAGGAAAGGAGCTGGACCCACCACCTGCTGGAGTCTGTCCCCAGCGGGGAGCTTCTCCACTGCTGGTGGCTGGGAGCTGGGTTCCCAAGGCCAAATGGCGGCCTCAGAAGGCCCAGAAGCAGCGTTATGGACAGACGTTGGGATAGAGGAGACAGCGTAACAGAGGAGGCATGGAATCCCATGAAAACCCAGGTCTGGAGGAAAGGAGACAGTCTCCTCCCCCAGAGGAATATCCCCAGTAAACGAGCCCGAAGAACCCCGCCACACACCCGCCCTGCAAGAGGTTCCTGACGCACTCGGGGTAACTCCCTGCCTCAGTTACTCCTGGAGATCTGAGTAGCCTGTGACCCAGGAGCACAGGGTAAAGGATAGTGCTCCAGGCTCCAGGGAAAAAGAAGACCGATGGGCCAACCCATGACTTGCAGCACAAGGAGTTGGAGTGGCTGGGGGTAGGGGGCGAAGGGCAGGGGGAGTAGGTAGCGGGTCGAGGGGTACAGTTTGGAGGGGAGGGTCAATAAGCTGAACAATGCTACACGGCTAGGACCATGCTGTATGAACACTAGAAAAGTTCAAAAAAAAATTTGAAAAAAAAGTAGGTGCAAAGAGAACCCACAATACTCGCATCTCCGGGTCTATATGGGCAACTGTGGGCAACAGGCCCAACATGGTAGCAGCCCCAGGATTCCGTTGCCTTCCCCCTGCGGCCAGGCTGTGGGCTGTTCCCATGTCCACCACGCAGTAGGAGGCGCTGCAGTAGGACAAAGGCAGCCCCCCCAGTCGGAAGCGTGCAGGACTCACGTGGTACTTGGCCCAGTTCACCCCTGAATACACGGAAACAGCTGGCTGGGCTCACCCCAGGCTCCCGTGGGAAGGCCCCTCCTGCCTGCACATTACTTGGGCCATACAAGGACTCAAGTGCCCATGTGAGGAGGACAGAGGGCAGGGACTCAGCGGTCACCGCTAGCAATGAGAAGCTCCCTCCAGTGCCCAGGTTCCAGAGCAGAAGGGCACTGTGGCCCAGGGCAGGGGGCACCTGGTCTCCCCGGACCGAGGCTGCACTCAGGCCCTCCCAGCCTGGAGTCCGGGAAGGCATCCCTACGTAATGAGGTCAGGTCCAGCTACAGAATCCCCGTGGGTCGTGCAGAGATGCGGCTGTGGGCACTTGGCTGTCCCCACGCAGCCGCGGGGATGTGGACTCGTTCCAGGACCACATGAAGGGGGTGACGGCCACAGGTGTCCAGGAGGCCTGGTTCCAAACATCTACGGGAGAATCTGAGTCTCCCAGCACAAAGGTTCCTGACATGGCGGCAGGCACTCTGCCTCTCATTCCAGATCCCATGCACAGCATCCATCACGAGGGCTGTCAGAGACGCATCTTCCCGGTCCAGGCTGCTGGGCCACATGGGGGTCTGTCACCGGGAGGCTCCCACAGCCCTCAGCCGTAGCACTGCTGGTTGTGAATCAGCAGGTGCCTTGGGGCAGAAACACACACGCGGCAAAGGTCACGCCCAGATGCCGGCATGAAAACGTGGGTGTGGGACCCAGGAAGCTCGCCCTGCTTTCAACGGGGCTGGGGTTCAGTGCTCACCTGAGCAGTACGGAACATAACCACGGCAAGTACTAACTTCAATGAGATCTACAGCCCAGTCTCCCCACCCTCCCCACCAGCTCAGCTGAGAGGACCCAGCCATGCGGACGAGCGAACTCTCGTCCCTGGGCCCCCACGCACGATGTGGACGCTCTTACTACTCTGGGCAACTGCAAACACGAGGTTCCTTTGCATCTCGGGAAACGTATGATGCTTGATCAAGCAGCCCTTTCCACGTGCTCTCCCGAGCCCCTCTTGTAGATTGCGCTGCCTCCTTAGTGGGGACATGTAGCAAGGGAAGGCAGGTAGCCCCCTGGTCCAGCCGGAGCCAAGATGGGCTGGTGCCGTTTGCAGATGGATATAGGAAGGAGAGACACCGCTTCTGTGTCGCAGCCCCTTTGAGGAGTTTCCGAACTCGCTGCTGAAGAAAATGACAGAAAAGAAAAAAAATAGAATAAGCCTCTGGGTGATGACATTAGAAGCGTGCAAGGGGAAAATCCCGCGGCCTGAAAGGGCGGGCTTGTGGTTCGCACCATCCCAGGCTGTGTTCAGAAGCCAACCTCACGCATCCTGGAGTCACACCAACGGGAGGTATTTGCGGCAGCAAGTTGCCTAATGAACGCCCACGGTGCCCCTCACGACCTCCGGGCTGCCTCTTGAAGGGAGTGTGCAGCAGGGCGCCATGTCAGACTCCATTGCCCGTCGGAGCCACACGCCCAGTTCTTGCTGGGAAACGCAAGCCGGAGATGCCTGCCACTGAGCAGCAAGCTGTTCTAGGATGCTGGCTGCCTCCCAACACCCACCCCCAGGTCAGCTGGGTGGGCTTCAAGGTCTTCCGTGGGATGCGTGGCAGGCAAGCGCCCCTGGTCTCTGCTGGAAACCGGAGTCTCCCAACACAAAGAAGAACAGACCCCGCCTTGGCGCACCGAGAACTAGGCCTCCTTTGCCTTGCGCTGCTGAACTATTGGGGTGTAGTCGTCACAGCCTCTAGCATTGCCCCAACTATGCAGCTGCCTTTTCTCCCCCTTTTCTTCACTGGGTGAGGAGGCTGAGGCTGACAGGGGCAGATTTAAGCCAATAGGTAAGCTGGGTGTGGTGGCACTTGCCTGTTGTCCAAGCACTGGGAGGCAAAAGGCCTGGGATTGCTTGAGTTCATGGGTTTGAGGCTACCCCCAGGCAACATAGCGAGACCTAGTCCGCTGTGGCAGGCGCCTGTCAACCCTGTTACCTGGGAGGCTGAGGCTGAGGATTGCTTGAGTCCAAGGCACCCCGGGCAACTTGAGTCTGCGGTGCCCCGGGCTACATAGCAAGACCCAGTCTCAAAAAAAATTAAAATTAAAAATAAAGCTGACAGGTGAGTCAGGGATTCAAGATGGCGGTTCCTTGGCATGTTTCAAGGTCAGTGCTGCCGTCCTGCTCGCTGAGGATCCAGATGACAGGAATCAAGGGGAAACACTCTGCAAATTACAAAGAAATAACCAAGAGGTGTCTGTCACCCCCTTTCCCATCCACGTTCCCTTTTCTGGACCAGTTTCTCTCCACCCAGAATTTTCAGTGGGACGTGCAGACAGACATCACCGATCACGCGCAAAGCCGTCACCAAACCAGAACAGTAAAGAACCCCTTCATGCACCCCCCCACCTCCACCACCACCGTCTGTGCTCTGAGCTCAAGCCCGCACCACCCCCAGCAGACCGGGCCAGCCTGCTTCACAGAAGTCAACGAAGTTACCAGAAATGAGAGTGGCTTTGACAGAGGGGCCAGATGTGCAGCCCGGGCACTGCAAGCCCTCACTTCTCTGCTCATAATTAGTCAGTGTCTAAAATTAATGAATGCAGGAGGGCAGGGAAGGTCATGTCAGGGCCCACAACATCAGGTCTGGTGGAGAGTTTCGATGTTAGTTCATCTACTGAGATGAGCCCCCCAAGAGAACAGGCTTTGTCCGGTTTCTCTCCACGTTTCCCATGTGTACCTACTACATGTCAGGCAGCCACGCAGACACCCGGAGGTGGAAGGACAGGTTGGGAACACAGGCAACAAAAGACACAATCCCTCACCTGGGAAAGCCAGGGCTTCGAGAGAGACACCTTTTGACCTCCAGGCCACATACACTTGCCTGTACCCACAACCCTCAGCCCCACTGTCTGTCTTCACCGGCAGCCATCACAGCGGTCGGGATGGCCCACATCCGCGTGTGCCAAGACGCCCACCTTCCCAGCAGGGTGTGGGGGTTTCTGTGAAGGTCTTCTCATCTGTGCAACCCCAGCATTTAACCCACATTCTCAGTATGGGTTTTCCTGAGCCGAATGGAGTCAAAGGACAGTGCACACTACAGATGCAAGCATGTGCCAATGCATTGGCCAGGCCCACGGTAATGACTACACATGAAGGATGAGGGTGAGAAGCACAAGATTCCAGCAAGTCCAAGGCCATGCAGTGTGCAAATGTAAAAACAGTGCAGGAAAAGCAGTTTGTTCAGCAGAAAAAAATAATCTCCCCTCAACGACCAGGCACACAGTAGGGCCACAGGCTCCATAAGCCCAGACCAGCCTCTCCCGAGCTCCATGGGGCTCACTGTACATCTCACGTACTGTCTGTCTCTTTCAAAGACCAAGTTCCCCAAGGGGAATGGATTCTATCTCTTGTCTGTTTCCCAGCACCCAGCAAGGGCCCAGCAGAGGTGGGATAGCCAGGTTGGGCTGCAGATATGAAAACCCATCCAACTCCATAGAGATGTACGCACACTGGTGGTGGCTTGCATGTGGGCAGAAACGGGTCCCTCTGTGACATATACACACATAGCCGGGGTTCCGTCTGTGACCTCAGCACGGGTCCCTCTGTGACACACACATAGCCGGGGTTCCGTCTGTGACCTCAGCAGCCCAAGCTCTTGAGGCCTAGCTGTCTTCGCAGCCTGGGGCCTGGAGAGAGTGGTACATGCTGCGGCCTCACACGGGAAGCACTGTCATGCTTCCATCTTGCTGAAACGCAGGCAGAGGGACAGGGAGGGGAAGCCAAAGTCACAAGTTGGTGAGAACAAAAGCGGCGATATGACTTCACCTGGCGTCCCTCTAGGGCATGACCTCCAGTCACCTGGCGTCCCATGACCTCCAGTCTAGAGAAGAGCAGGGGGAGGTGAGGAAGTCCTTTCTGCAAAGCAGTAAAGCCACATGCACAGAATGGCCGGCCCGGGAAGAACGCGGTCTCAGTACCTCCTGCGCCGTGTACACCCATCTGCCCACTTCGATCGATGCCCTGTCCACGATTCTCTACCACTCGCCCCTTCCTTCATTCCCCAGACCAGCAAAATCCCAGGGGCGGTAGAGACAGGGGGGGCCAGAAACTGAAACTTTTTGCAAGGTTCTCTTGTTACGTGCAAGGAAATCTTATTCAGAAACCCAGGACCGCAAAGCCCACCAAGCTTTTGTCACATACGCTGAGGAAACCAGTCTGAATTAACTTGCCCTCGAAACATTCTGAGAAAGTTGCGTCTACATGGACGAGGCAGCTGCACCCCGAGGCCCCCAGCTACAGACAGGATGTCCACAAGCGGGGCCAGAGCCCCAAGAAACCACAGCTCGACTGTGCGCGGACTCCTGCGAAGAACCGAGTTCGCCTCTGCTCATCCCCCATTTTGCTCTGTGCCCGAGCTCCCAGCTGTGAAGCCGCGGGGCAGGGCACGTGAACCAGTGACCCTTCAGGGAACTAACTTGCTGCAACTGGAACGAGATCCTCCAAGGGGGGGCAGGTTGTGGGGGGCTTCACCCTCCCCTACACACACGCCCCAGGATGGCCTCTCACCAAAGGCCCCTCCACGCCTGGCTTTAGGGCTGGGGTTCACCGGCAAGTGTGTGCTGAAGGCTACCATGTGCCTGCCCAACGCTGAGACCCACACTGGTGACAAAGGAGTACCAGGTGTCCTGAGAGCCAGGAGGGTGGCTGCTGACATGCTGCTGTGCAGATCTCAGGGTGATGATGGCTCACCCCGGCCCCCAGGTCTGGACATAGGTTAGATCTTGAAACAATTCAGTTGGGTGAGGATGCTGGCTAGTGGCACCAGTGTCTCCTCTGCTGCGGGCTCTGGCGTGGGGACTTGTGTCGATGCGTCAGCCAGAGTGAGGTAACGCATGGAGACATT
This sequence comes from Uropsilus gracilis, assembly GCA_004024945.1. Taxonomy (NCBI): domain Eukaryota; kingdom Metazoa; phylum Chordata; class Mammalia; order Eulipotyphla; family Talpidae; genus Uropsilus; species Uropsilus gracilis. The sequence goes on along the minus strand of PVHY01014698.1, from coordinate 24,888 downwards.
TTCCTTTATGAGACAAAAGCAGCATCCTTTTTTTTTTTCTTTTCCGAGACTAGGTCTCACTATGTTGCCCGGGGAACCACAGACTCAAGTTGTCCAGGGTACTGCGGACTCAAGCGATCCCCAGCCTCAGCCTCCCAGGTAGCTGGGATTACAGGTGCCTGTTACGGCACCCGACTGCTTTTTCAAGACCAGGTCTTGCTATGTTGCCTGGGGTAGTCTTGAACCCACGAACTCAAGTGATTCCTAGCCTCAGCCTCCCTTTCTCAGCTGGGATTAAAGGTGCATGCCACCGTGCCCGGCAAAAGCAGCATCTTAATGCTGGAAGACAGAGATCACTGCGACACTGTCATGGTCATTGACAAGGAGCTGCTTAAACCGGAGGACCTGGAGGTGGCACCCAGAGACAGGGCTGGTCTAAAGGACTTGCTGGCTACCAAAGCTTCTGCTGGAGGCTGGAAAGCAAGTGTAACAGTACTTGCTCAGCCAAATTGCAACTCCCGGGTTGCGGTTTCCGGGGATGCACCCTGACACTTAGTGAGAGATTCTGGTTCTTGGGGCTTGAGATCACTTGCATCTTCTGTCATCGGTTGACTTTCCATAAATCACGTTGCACTGAGCCATGAGTCTTAATCAAATGTACTTCCTACGCTGGCATTCTACTGATCAGAAATTTAGAAAGTTCGGGAGACAAGCAGACAGCAAAATATATGCATATTCGTAGCGTATATTTATACTAAAGTAGTTTGCATTGATGGAATGCTATTACTTTTTTTTTTTTTTTTTTTGAGACTAGGTCTCACTATGTTGCTTGGGAAGTCTTGAACCCGAACTCAAGCCATCCCAGGCCTCTTGCCTCCCAGCGCTTGGATGATAGGCGAGAGCCACCATGCCCGGCTTTAGTGTTACTTTAATATTAAAACATCCTAATATGTGCATGCTGTAAGTAGTTTCAGTACACTACACTGCTTTAGCTAATATTAATCAAAAATAATGACAGCTCAGCATTCTAGCTTTACTATTATCAGTCCCACTGTAATTGTCCCTAAGGAATTGACCATGGAGACTTCATCCCAAAACAAGGGGAAGAAATGAGGAAGGAAAATAGAGGTAACATTTAAAGACAACAAGAGATGATAAGGCAGCCCAGGGTGCAGGAGAAAACACACAGACGTTATCCTGGACACAGAACTGAAACATAAAGCAAGGGAGGGGGAGGGCGGGGAGGGAAGTGGAAGGGGGGGGATAGGCACAGGAGATTGGGATGGCAGTTCACGGTGACAGGGTAGTGGGAAAACCTCGGGGTATAAAACAATGTAATATACATATACATGCTTATATACACATATGTGTATATGTGTATACATATACATGTATGTGTGTACATATATATGTAATCAATAACAAAAAGACATTATCCTGGACAGTGAGCCCCAAAATGAGTATGGAATAAGCAAGAGAAGGGGGGTAACTAACTGTGACCCTGGCAGAGCCTATGGGGTCACACCTAGTTGGATCAGTTTCTTCACTGATAAACGGAAAGAATGTGGCCTGGTGGTAGGGAAGCTACGTTTGTCATCCCTCATGGCACACAGTAGGGCCTCAAGTGATATTCAGCCTAGCGATCACTGCAAGGTCCTGGGAAGGGAGCCTGCCAGCACCAAGAAGGCACCAAAGTCCCTGGCAGAAACCAAGGTGGTGATGATCCTTCGGTAAGTTCTAATGTATACTTCTCTGGGGCACAAAAGGAGACACATTAGGGTCAAGTTTGCCCTCTCACCACCACTGTCTGACTCTCCTACAGATGAGACAAATTGGCTGTCACCGCTGCTCAGCGTGGACTGCAGAACTAGCCACAATGGAAGGACCTTGGGAGGACAGAGGTGGGAAGCAGAACTCAAGGAAATCAAGTGTCCACTATGTGAGGCTTTCATGAGCTCCACCAATACAGGCACACGGGACGGATTCCGAATGGGAGCATCCATTTGCAGAAACATCACCGAACAGACCCCATGAGAATCATTTTCCCATTTGTTTCATATTAAAACGTGCTCTCTGCTTAGAGGAAAACCCCACAGGGCCAAAGTCCCCACTCTCGCTCCTTCCAACCACATTTCCCAGAAATGGCTGTTAACAGGAAATGCTTCCCCTTCTCAGAATTTCTCCTGCGTGCAGATAAAGCCGAGCAGGCCCTGAACGGCCTGTCTTGTTTGCACAGAAAGTGGACTAATTCTCCACAAGAAGGACCAGGGATTCTTTCTCTCAATTAACTGAGATAGACACGAGGCACCTGTAAAAATATCTCCTTGGCATTAATTATTTTTCCTTTTATTCTGAAATAATTTCACACTTAAGTCAGTTGAAAGCATCTATTTCTACCGTCTGGTAACTTCCCCACACGGACATCATTATCAAATTGCAGCACGACATTGCCATTGATAAAATGCCATTGCTTTATTCAGAGAGGCTGGTCCAATTTCACCAAGAATGGCTTTTTCTGCCCCACAATCCTCCAGGGTCACACACTGCATTTCATGGTCAGGTCCTTTCTTTAATCGGAATTGCTCCCCGGTCTTCTTGGTCCTGAAGATGACTGGCCAGTTATTCTGCAGAATGTCCCTCACGCTGGGTTTCTCTGATGTCTCCACCTTATCGAACCCTGGAGCAGGACTGGTAACTGCAGATCCCCAGGTGGGGTGGGAAGTGGAGATCTTGCTTGGATCATCACCTCATCGTGTGGTGTCAGCAGGTGCTCAGAAGGTGGTGAAGGTCGAAGGGACAAGGACCCAGGTTGAAGGGGGATCTCAGGGACCAATCTAGGAAGATGGGAGCAAAAATCAATGGAAGTCATGGGTTAGATGCAGCCAACAGAGGAAGAATTCATGAGTTCACACAGACACGAGTTGTTGAATTTTTTTTTCAAATGGAAATAAAGGGAAGCTCTTCCTTAGCTTAGAATTTCCAGTGACACGTGAAGAAGTAGGAGGAGTTAGACACACATGGCTGGCAAGTACCAACAGCTGAACTGTTTCAAGCGAAAATGACCCAGAGATGCTAAAATTAATTTGGTGGAAGCTGGGACAGGAAACCTAGTATTTTTATAATCCCCAAGAAGCTCCCAACAAGAGTTATTAACAGGAAAAGGAAACTGTCACTTGACAGCGGAGAAACCATGCAGACACCCCCTCCATCAAACTCGAGGCCAGTCTCCCCGGAAACAGAAGAGATGTCCCCGGTGGAGGACCCAGAGGAGATGGACCCAGGGTACGCGGGATTGCTGGTCAAGGGCTGTGTGCACGCTAAAAGCCAGTCAGCACTTGCTGAGGCTGGTCCAGCCCCCACCCCAGGGGGCAGGTAGGCACCCATTTTCCCTGCCAACACTCATCTCCCTGGCAGAATGCTTGCAGGGGCGCAGAAGCAGCAGCTGTGGCTGCAGGGGCCCCTGGGCAGATGCCATATGAGTCGAGCGTCAGCAAAAGCAGGACGCGGGCGCATCTGGGCAAAGAGGGATTTGCTGAGGCTTAACAAGGTGAGGCTGCGGTCGTGCGGGAGGTGCCGCGCACCCCGAACAGAAAACAGCAGGAGAGAGACCGCAGCTCGAAGCTTTTCCAGGGCTGCAAAGGGACGGGCTGTTTGGCAGTGACTCGGGCACGGAACCCGCACCAGCCCCACCTGGTCCCAGCTCCAGGCTCTGGAGATAAATCTCCACAGGTCTGGGAATCAGTCAGCCTTGCTGATGACAGCCAGCAGCCGCCCTGGTGTGTGTTACAAGCCGTTGCAGGTCACTTGGTGTAAATGTCACCACCTGGAGCAAAGCTGCGTCATCTTTGTAAGGGACAAAATGCAGAAGCTCAGAGAAGGCACGTCACCTGGCTGGAACGCACAGCTGGGGACAGAACAGCAGCGTCGGGCACCAGCAAGCCTGGCTCAGAGCTCCCCTGGAGAGCCGTCTGCTCCAGCTCTCACGTCTCCTTCCTGTCAGGCCCGTGACTGCACTTAGGCCACACACAGCACAAGCATCCCCTCCTCTCTGCAGCCACCTGGGAGCAGGCCCTACGGTGGGAGCAGGCCCCACAGTGGAGATGGAGATCGGGCCCAAGGCCTGGCTGGCAGTTAGGGGCAGGTCTAGGTGATGCTCAGGCTATATTTCCAGCGACAGCACTGTCAGGTCCTCCCTTCTGTCTTGTGAAGACCTCAATCATGCTGACCACGTCCTACGCAGGCAGACGACTGTGGGAGATGAGGGGGCTGGCTCACTGCCTTCCCACCTCCTCTGGATGGAAGAGGAAAAGACAGACACAGAAGCGCTGGCCCCAGGGTTTGAGGCCACCCTCCCCTCTCCCCCCCAATTAACCCAACGCCATCATGGTCGTTGATCACCTGCTGTATACAAGCTGGTGTGTTTCTAGAGATCCGCTTCACTGGCTGGTCTGGGGCCATGTAACTCACGTGTGGAAAGAAAACGGGCGCTTTCAAGTCTCACCCCCGAGGGGACAGGATCCTTGTGGCGTGATTCTTTTTTTAGACTAGGTCTCGCCATGTTGCTCATGGAACTGTAGGCTCATGTTGCCCGGGGTACCACGGACTCAAGCAATCCCCAGCCTCAGCTTCCCAGGTAGCTGTGATTACAGGAGTTAGCCACCACGCCCAGCTATTTTTTGGGACTACTATTTTTTGGGATGTTGCTCTGGGTGGGTCTCAAACCCACAGACTCAAGCAATTCCTAGACCCTGCCTCGCTCCGTAGGCTGCGATTAAAGGTGTGCGCCACCGTGCCTGCCACTTGTGGAGTAATTAAGGCGAAATGAGGTCTTTAGAGTGAGCCCTGATCTGAAATGATGAGTTTACTGAGAAGGGAATGCAGATCTGCACGCACCCCCTGCAGGGGCCTACAGGCCGGGAGGACGGCCTTCGATGGCCACCCGTATGCTGACCTTGAGTCGACCTTGAGCCTGGACTTCCCGGCCTCCAGAACTGTGAGCGAATAACCTCTTGGTGTTCTCAGCCACCTCAGGGGTGGTGCCTTGCTACCGCAGCCTTGAAAGCCAGCACACATACCACTGCATCTGCTGCATACTTAGCATGCTGGGAAGAGGCCCAGCCTAAGGCTGTGTGCGGAGGGCGGACTTGGTGGACAAAAACCGACTTCTGACGCATCAGCCGTCACCATCAGGGTGATCATGACCATCAGCCACGAGGATCCCAAAAGGTGTCTCCTGGCCTGTAGCCAAGCACACTGAACCCTGAGGGCCACATGCTTTGAACTGGGGGGGATGAAAGGCTGGATATGTTGCTGGTCAGAAGGTCAGACATTGCTACTGCAGTGGGAGCAAAGGGGAGAGCCCTGGCCGGAGGGTGGTTTCAGGTTTGTTTGAGCTTCACCAGCCACACTCCTGAGTGAGGGGTTCCAAAGAACGGGCAGAGGGAGAGCCTACGTCACACAGAGGCAGGTGTGAGTGAGAGAGAAGGGCCACGGGAAGTGTGCCCAAGTCAGTCTGCAGGCTCCGACAGAGGAAACCCCCCAAGAAGCACCGAGCCCACACTTCCCCCGACACCTCATTTCCCCTGCCGGCATCACCAGGGTTCCGAGTTCACTTGCTGGTTCATTTGCCGGGGCTGTTTCCAGCCCTCAGGGCAGGCACACCCCCCAGCAGAGAGAGGCGCTGGCCCCTCGGGGACTTGTTCATGGTGGAAAACCCAAAACATCACTTGCCTGCGCAGCGGACTGGGGCAACAGGGGCTGCTGGCCGGCCCTGGGGAGTGGCCTGTGGTTGTGGGTGGGGTAGACAAGGTTCCGGGGTGAGGGGGAGGTTCCGGGCAGGGGTGGTGGCACTGGGGCCTGTGAATTCAACTCGGCGAAGGAGATGGAAAGAGAGAAAAGGCCGGTGCTTGTCATCAGGCTGAACACGGGAAGACAAAACATGCCAGTTGCTTTCGCAGGGGGAATTCCAGGTGAAGAATTAAGCCTTTACGGAAAAGTCAAAAGGGGGTCCCCCCAGGTCTGAATGGCAGCTGCACAGAAGACACCCCCAGCCGGGTGTCACCTCTGAGAGCAGTCAATGGAGTCAGTTCCTGGAATGTGGGACCAAAAAGCCCTGTAAACTGGAAGCTGCGGTTGCTGCTGGCCGCATGGCTGCTGGCTGGGAAGAAGTGTTGCCATGGTGACATAGAGAGCAGGAATCATGGGAAGGTACAAGGCCTTATGCTTCTGGGTTCCACTCACCCTGGGGGCAACGGAATCCGGCCACAGGGGCCGAGTGGTTCATCCGGGCCACTGCAGCCAAGGTGGACGTGTGCCAGGGCGGTGGCCAAACACAAACCACACACAGGCAATCAGACAGAGCTGCGTCCTGGCCAGCGGGACTCAGGCAATACACACACGTCCATGCTCCATCTGACTGTCTGGCAGTCCTGGGCTTCGGTGCGAGACTGGCCACAGGAAAGTCCAGTCTTTGCAGGCCACCATTCTCTGCCCAGGCGGACTTTCAAACAGTCCGCACATTACCTTCTCTTGCCAGATGGCACAGGTGAAACAACCTGGTGTGTTCAAATCCTGGTGGGGCGTGATGATGGATTAGAGTTAGGGCTTCAGGACGCACACACGGTCAGTGACTAGAGCCAGACATAGTTTTCTGCAGAAGCAGTGATACACACCCAGGTTAACACACACATACACACACACACACACACACACTTCATGCTGGCTAAGAAAGCCTGGGAGCCAAGACCCCAGATCCAGTGAGCCCACCCAGCACCCAGATGTTGGCTTCTAACATCATGCTAACAGAAGAGTAAACAGAACCGGCTCCTTGGAGACGCACCTGATTCTGAGTCTGGGGCGGGAAATAAGACTATGTGCGCCCAGAGCAACTTATAAGGTCAAAAGGGAAATGAAAGCAGGTATCCAAGCAACACAGATGCCAAGTGAGAGAGCCCTCCGAAGGGTCAAAACGGGAAAAAACTCCTATTGTGCTATAATCCAAAGTGCAAAACAAATAAGCATGGGTTCGTGCATGTAAGGAAGGGGAAAGACACAGCTCTCCCGTGGAGATTCGTGCTTTGTGTAGACACCCCACCATCACGGGGCACACACACCCACCATTTTCTCAGTGAGCGTTGTATACAGTAGGATCTGGCCACAGCACTCGGCAGAGGGTCAGGGCAGCTGGTCCAGGCCAGGAGGTCCCAGGAGGGCCCATGGAGAGTATGTAGCCTTGAGAAGCCAACACGAAGAGGGCAATTGGTTGCTCTGCTTTTCCTCCTCTGAATTCTCTGTCCCAGTCCAGTGATGGGAAAACAGCAGACACATCCTCATAGCAAGGAATGGAAAGTGTGACCGGTACACCTCCAAGTCACCCAGGCCATCAAGAGTAAGGACAGGGATGTTAAACGGGGGGTCACCATTTAGAAGGCAATCCGGACCGCTCTTTACAAAGTGGTCTTTCTAGAACCAGCAATCTGGGTCGCTGTCCAAAGACTGTGAAAACCATCAGCTCGAAGAATTATAGGTTCACCGAGTGGATTGCGGCACTGTTTCCAGGCTAGGTGCCCAATGACAGAAGGCTGGGGGAAGAGGCGGCGATGCGTCGGCAACACGACCCAGATGTTCAGAAAGCTGGAATGTCATCTGCAGCAACACGGAAGGAGTCGGAAGGGACGGTGTGAAGTAAATCAGATAGAGGTGGACGTTAGGTGAGCTCATGGGCATGCACAAAAGAAGGAAAACAAAGTGAATAAACCAGTAGCTCAAAATCAAAGTCTAGCGGACACTGGTAACCAAGATGAGATTGCGAAAGGTGATAAGGGGAGTGGAGGAGGAAGGGGGGGGGGAACCAAGGTTTGAAAAAGCACCCAGGCCAAGAATTCTCCAGGAGAGACAGGACAAGCAAATGTCAAGTGGCGACATGACTGGGGGCCCAGGGCAGATAGAGGACATCAGGTGACAAGCAAGGAAGTCAGGAAAGAATACATATGGTGATGCATAGTCTATAATAATCTAGCAACAGTGACCGTGAGATGTAAGAAATGTGGCGCGATGGGAGTGCAAACTGGTCCAGCCACTATGGAAGACTGTGTGGAGGACCCTCAAACAACTGAAATTGGAACTACCATTCGACCCAGCAACCCCACTACTGGGACTCTACCCAGAAAACACTCATTCATAAGGACACCTGCATGCGCATGCTTATTGCAGCACTATTTACAATTGCTAAGATATGGAAACAACCCAAATGCCCCCAAACTGATGAATGGCTGGAAAAAAATGTGGTATATGTGTGTGATGGACTATTACGCATCCATCAAGGAGGACAAACATATATCATGCAACACAGATGGAGCCAGAAGGACTCATCATAGTAGAAGGAAGCCAGAAAGAAAAAGAGAACTACGGGATGGTCTCACTTATATGAAGGATATAGAGAAAAACAAACAAACGAATAAGAAAAATTAGAAACAACCAACAGAACCGAACCATAGAGCAAGAGAGGGGGAGGAAGAAGAAAACAGGGGAGGCGGAGGGCACAAAAGATTTAGATGGTTAACGGGTGTTGAGGAAATGGGAGAATCCTGGGGTACACAATGGGGGAGGAAACGACAGGGAGGGTATGAACCCACTCAGAACTGACATCACAATTTTTTATTTTATTTTTAAAAGTCCGATAAGTGCTTAGAAAACGAAGTTTCTGAGAAACACGTGGAGAGAGACACGGAAACGCAGGGGAAACGGGTCCACAGCCACCACGACACCTCTAACTGCCCCTTCATCATCAGCCAGAGATGGGACGAGGGCGTCAGCTGGGAGGAACCCCAGGAGTCGGGATGAGTCAGGCGGCCTGACTTCTGCTCCTCAGAACAGCACATGTGGCAGCAGGAGATGCCGCCGAGGCCAGAAGCTCCAGAGCCTCCTCCAGTACCCACGGCCGCAGCCAAGCCGAGACCCAGGCTGGGCGTCCTGCCGGGCGACCTCTCAGGCGAGGCCCCAGCACAAAAGGGGGCACCTGTGCTGGCCGTTCTTCCTTCCGCCTGCGTGGACATTTCCCTGAGTCCCTGCTGCTCACCCACGGCTGGGGAGCCACGCGCCTCCGGGCCGGTGGGTGAGACATGCCTTGGCCCTGAGACCCGCTGGCCTGAGTCTGCGAGCCCCGTCTCTGTGATGCTCAGGATGCCCACAGCCCCAGAGCGGAGGTTTTCTTCCCAAAGGGAGCGACCAGCAGCTGGGAGGGGCTCCCCACCCCAGATATCAGAACTGCAGGGCACGGAACCAGCAGCACGTGACACCAGAAAGGAGCCCGGAGACGCCACCACGCAGCTGCCCTACAAGTTCCTGCCATGCTCAGCCTGACCTCCCGCCTCGGTTGCTCCTGGAGACCCGAGCCGCCTGGTCTGTGCTGCCCAGGGGTGCACGTCGCACCCAGGGAAACAGGACAGAGCTCCAGAGAAAGAACAGACCAGTGGGCCATACGTGGACCAACAGCTTGCAGCAGGAGGAGCTGGAGTGACCAGAGGGGGAAGGGGAGATGGGGGAACAGGGTGGGGGACAAGGTGGACGACACGGAAGGGCAGGTCACACCTAAGGGGAACGACGACCCTACACACGTGACCGATAATGTATGAAAAAGCAAGAAAAGGGACCGGCCGGAACGGGCTCTGGAGGGAGAAGGACAAGACAGGGATGAGCAGGCCCTAGAGGACGAGCAGGTGGATGAGACTGCAGTGAGGGCAGAGCCAGATCTGGGGAGACCGAGGCAGCCAGGAAAGCAGGGCGCACGCCTAAACCTTCACAAACAGATGCTAAAGCCCACCAGCACTTCACCTTTGCCCGCTCCCCAGAAAGACCCGGGTCTTGGGGGCAGCAGATAGGGAAGGGCAAGGATGGGAGAGAAGCTGGCACCAGGCTGGCAGGAAGCCCGCAGGAACGCGGAAGCTCCGGGACACCTGGACGCGTGACCTGGACGTGAGGTGCGTCCGTTGGGCGAGTCAAGGGTCCTCTCGTGAGTGGCCGCTTCTAAGCCGTGACCCGAAGCTCACACATTATGCCAGGGCACAAAGGCGCACAGTCCTGGAATGTGCCGGATGCAGAGTGCATTGCAGGAGGCCGCTCTGCTCCCTCCGCGAGCACCTTCATTTGCAGGGCTGGGTTCCCAGCGGAAACTCCAGAGGTGCTGTTATGACAAGTGGAGGATGCGCTGAGCTCCCCCTGCCTCCCCATCATTCCCTGCGGCCTGAGCAGCTCTGCCTTCAGCGTTACACTCTCCCCCACCTGCCTGACCCGCCTCCAAGGACAGGACGTTACTCTGGGGGGGGGGGCAGTGACAGCTATTAGGTGCCTGATACCCCTGGAAATAGGACAACCACCTGGGAGAATCCAGAGATCACTGGAGAGATGCGCATGTATTGCACAGCCAGCCACACCCCGGGAGGGCACCTCCCAAGGGGGTCCACCCCATGGACCCAAGTTCCAGGAGCCCGATGCTGTGACCACAGGGGAGTGTAAACAGGAACCCAACTAGGGCTGAGCAAGGAAGACAGGCGTGAAGACGAGCCGCCGGGGCCAGTCAGGGAGCCCCGAGAGCTGGCACACGCACAGCGAAGTGCACCCCTGGGGATCACTGGGCCCGTCTTCCAGATGGGGCTGTGCAGCTGCAAAGGCACCTGCCAAGGCTCAGCCATCAAAGGGGGTCCTCGGGGTCAAGGTCATCCAAACGCCGCAGGCTGTGGCGCAGCTGTGCACCCAGTGTGTCTGCAGCTGCTCACGGCCGCCCTAGCAAGCACCAGAGAGCAGGTGACGCCATAACCAGATTCAAGGCAGATTTGTACTCTCTTGTCACCCTGGAGACAGGAAGTTCAAGATCAAGGGCTCTGATTGGGACTCGCTCCCCACTTACAGACAGCCGCCATCCCACTGTGTCCTCGGGTGACGGTGAGAGGGGGAGCGTGCTCTTGGGGGGGGTCTCTTCTTACAAGGACTCTATGTGCTCAGAGCAGACCCCGTTGCTGTGACCTTATTTCACCCTCATTACTCCCATAGCTCATATACAGCCTACGGGGGTCAGGGCTTCAGACTGGAGAAGGGGGTAGAGGGGTACAATTATCCAGCCTCGTTAAGGAGCCCTGAACAGTCTGAACAGCCCTTTTCACCCCGCATGATGGAAGGCCCCTAAAGAGAGAGGGTTCATCCGCTCTGCTGTGTCACCCCAAGATCACCCCCTCCCAGAGCCCCACTCCAGATACCATCACACTGGGGAAGGGGTTTCAGCACAGGAATGGGGGGGGCCCACAAACCCCAGTTCAGAACAACAGGACCACAAAGCCAGCCTGGCTCTGACTTCCTGCAGAGCGGGGCTGTTAGCAAACAGGCATGAAGACAGGGAAGCAGGCAGGAGAGAGGACTTGGGAAGCACTAAGTCCACCCAGTCGCTATGCTGCTGTATCTGTCTGCGTCACTCCTGACTGTCTCACCCAAACTGAGCGCCCTGGAAAAGCGTGTTGTGGTCAGTCCATGTGAACAGCCCCCCAGCAGACCCTGTGCACCTGTGCTGATGTTGGGGGGGCAGAGAGCAAACCCCAAAGCTCCCCGAGACGCTGCCACCCAGGACGTGTTTGGCAGAGACAGAAACTGAGGATGCCCAGCCGAGGTGGGGGCATCATCGCCCACCCCCGCCCCCCACACAGCCTGGGGCTGCGTGGCCAGTCCGCTTCCGCTGTCAGGTCTGGCTCGGGCACGGCCTCCGGCTCTGCAGCAGCCCGCCCTGGGCGCCGTGCACACCCCATCCTCGGCCACGACCCACGTTCACAGAGACAGAAGCGGAGCGTGCCCGCCCCGGGCGCGCGTCCCTCCTCCGCGTGCGCCCTCCCGCTTGACATTAACTCAGCTCCTCGCGGCTAAAAATAAACTCCAGGTCAAATGCAATGAGCCAAAAACCTCAATACGAAACCACAAGCAGCACGATGATGGCAGCAAAGTGGGCCAGCGCCCGGGCGCTCTGGCGGCGTCTCTGCCTTGAACCGTGGCCGTGGCCAGGACAGTGGCTCAGGAAGCAGCAGCCGCGGGTGGTGGGGCGGCGGACGGGGCAGGGCGGTGTCCACAGACATGATGGCAGATGGCGTCGCAGGCCCTCCCAGCAGAGGCCAGCCTGGTGTGCCCACCAGGGATGGGGCTGAGCCCGGGAGGCAGGGCCAGGAGAGCGTGGCAGAGAGGAAAAGGGGGGCCAGAAAGGAGGGACCAGGAGGAGCCCCTTCTTCCCAGGAGGGTCTGGGGTGAATGAAAAGAAGGCTGAGACGATCAGGAGCAGCAGCACAGACAGAGGGGAGGCAGGCAAACCGCGGGGGGTTCCCGGGTACTGAAAAGGGGCGCTCTTGGGGGTCCGGGTACAGACTCCTCATGCCCACCCTCCCGGGACCCGTCTGCTCTGTGGTGGGGAGAGGAATTGGAGAGCTGAGAGGGACTTGCCCGGGGACCCGGGGGAGGAAGACGCGGAGCTGGTGTTCTGTGCCCAGGCAGGAAGGTGCCAAGGGTCGCAGCTCCAGGATGGGAGAAGCGGGCAACCCTGAGGCTGGCACGTGGCCTGGCAGGCGGGCTGCAGCAGGAACGCAGACACCCAGGCTCCCGGCGGGACAGTGACACTTCCCAGACTGGGGGAGCCACCTGCCCCCTGCACAGAGGTTGGGGCCTCTCGGAGTCCCCAGCAGACCTGCTCTGCCTGGGAAATCTCAGACTCGGGAACTCAGCCTCCACCCCTGCTCCCTTCTCCCAGCTCCCAGGGCTGGACTTCTAGGGAAATTCCTCTCCCCTCACCCCCGGACAGGCCCGCCGAGCCTCGACCTGTTCACCGAAGCCAAGCCCCATAGCCCACGCTGGCAGCCAAAGTGCCAGGACCCCCTTCTTCCTGCTTCCCGCCCCTCCCCCGCCCGCCAGGGCTGGAGGCTGGCAGCCTTTCTGCACACAGGGGACCACACACTCAGCTGGCAGGTGCCCCAGAGCAGGCACCACACGACAGGCTGCTGGGCTCTTCCTGCGCGCACCCCCAAAGCCAGCAGCTCGGGGCTTGCTGGGTGTTGGAGGGCCAGAAGAGCACCCATTTCCAGGAAACCCCACCCCCCTCTCGCTGTAGGTGCGACCTGACAACAGAGGTGGGGCAAGAGACCACGATGTGAAATCGGCAGGGGTGGGGTGGGGGAGAGCTGGTGCGGGAGGGGTGCAGCCCGCAAGATGGGGGGGCTTCTAACGGCCCATTAGGTCAGCTCCTGGGGTAGGGGTGTGGGGTGTCTCTGCACGTGCTCTCCAGTAGGAAGACCCCCCTAGGCAGGGTCCCTCTGCAGGATCCAAGGACCAGGCCCGCTCCCCAGCGCCTGGTCTCCACGCAGCTGCAACCATGAGACCAGAAACAGGCACCCTTGGAAACCAGCATGGCCTCCACTGCCTCGCTCCACCCCTGCCCCGTCTTCCAGTCTGGGGCGGGGACACATTTCACTGCTTCATCACATCATTTATTCTTCCCAACAGCTTGTTTGAAAATGTTGCCACCGACCTCCTTCCTCGCTCTGCTTCTTTACACACATCCCCGTGACTCCCACTAAGGGCTGAGGCAGCTCTGTTTAAACAAGGCCACCAGGAGTGGGGCCGGACGGGCAGGGAGGGCGGGCAGAGCACAAAGTATCAGGGAGGCAGGCGGGCAGCTGTCCCTTGGGCAGAGCCCCTGCCACTCAGGGCGAAGGAGAGCCACGATGCCCACAGGATTCAGCCTGTTGGCAAAGGTTGTGAGCAGGCAGGCGAGGGTGTCCACACAGCCTGTGTGCGGCAGCCACGTGAGATGGTGGCATGAGCGAGGGAAGCAAGAACCAGGTTCTGCGTTACAGCCTCTCTTCCTCCTCCAGGCAGCTCAGCCTCCTTCCCCGCCATCCCACACAAACTACGGGGGTCACCAAGGCTCCGAGAAGCTTGGTGGTTTGCCCAGAGGGACCCAGGAGCAAAACCAGGGGGAGCTGGCTGAGCCATACGCCTTAACCGCTCACCAGGAAGCCCAGGCTGCCAGGCGGGTGCTGTAAGGACTTGGGAAAGGGAGGCTCAGGCTGGGCAAAGGAGGCAGGGCAGGATCACATCCTGGGTGCTCCCACAGGCCCCAGACTCAGGCCCATGGCCCCCAGATCCGCTCCTAGCTGTCATCATGCAGACCCGCTCCTTGCTGTGATCATGCAGATCCGCTAGGGGCAGGGTCTGTGCTTCCACCCGGCAGAAGCGGCCTCTTTGCTCGACAAGGACAGAACGACAGCTCCCTCGGCCCAAAGCCCAAAGAACTGGACCCAGGTCTGAGGCATCTGTGGGGTTTCAGGGAGCAGCTGGCCGAGCCCTGTAGAGCAGCTGGGGAAACCAAGGCCTGAAGCCATGACACCAACATGGGCAGTGCATATGTTCTAAATTTCAGGAATTGCCATTAGGTGTGTCTGAAAAACAGAGGTAAAAGATGACCTAAACCCTATAAGGGTATTTCTTTCTTTTAGTTTGTTGCAAATTCTGGGTGGGGAAGAGAAAACGAATCACCAAGCGGGTATGTAGAGGGAAATTGGGAATTGGACCCTCTGCTTTTCAGGAAAAAAAGGGGTTTTAAAAAAAGGATATAAAAAGAGACAGAGCAGAGACTGAGAGAGAGAGAGAGAGACTTTTATGGAGAGAAGAGACAGGAGTTTGGCTGGCCAGTAAAGAGTAGCCCAAGTGACCAGGCTGGGCAGAAGCAGCCTGGAAGAGTGAACTGGTGGTAGCAAGGAACCATGTGAACGGTGTGGAGAATGTGGCGCTGTAGCAAGGTGGCATGGTGAGCTGGTACCTGGAGATGGCCAGGGATTTGGAAAGCTGATTTTTGCTAAAGAAATGTGAAGAACTCTGGAGAAGCAGAGCAGCTTGGAATGCTGGAGGGAGAAGAAGCAAAGAGAAGATGCTGGAGAAAGACTGGACTTGGCAGAGTGCCCTTTCTGGTTTGGAGGGGCAAAGGGGCACCACCTTGGATATGTGTCTTTTGGACCTTTAGGACTAAAAATGGTGACTGGGGTAAGATGAAGGTCACTTTTTGTTTTGTTTTGTTTTCCTTATTAATTTCCCTTGTAAATAAAACCCTGCTGCTAAATTGCATTTTACTGGCAACTGCTATGTGCGGGTGGTACGAACCTAAGGGAACCTGAATGCCAGAAGCCACATTTTAAAAGTGCCGCTTTTTTCCTGGGGCTGGTTGTCCGGTTGGTCTGCCCCTTTTGCATCCGATTTCAAGCTAAAAAGCCAAGAACCAGAGGCCACTATTCCAAGACGCGTGGGTCCCCTGGCACCGAAGGAGATAATCCCTTACCTTAACTCTCCAAACCTCCAGCCACCCAGCTGTTGTTCCAGGAAGGCCACCCCTCATGGTCCCCTGAGGGCTGATGCTCACGTCCTCCCTTTCCGCTGAGCAGCACCCAAGTCCCAAGTGTCACTGGCTTCTGGAAATAAACAATAAAAGACAGAGCTGGGTCAGCATCACCGCGTGACATGTGGATGTACGGAGACAGTTCATGCACTTTCAAGTAAAGATGCCAACAAACACTGGAGCAGCCACCACCACGCCAAGTGCTGTGTCTGATGCTCAGACACTGATATGCCTCCTCCCTGTTCAGCTCTGACAGCCTGGGGGGCAAGAAGCAGCCATAGCAGCTAGCTCAGAACAGATGTCAGGTGCTCCCTCTCCAGCACCCCCATCCCGTGGACCGTGAGTCCCTCCCCACGATGCCATTTTCATTCCCCAGATTCCCCCACTCTGGGTGGAGGGGACTCTACCAGCACCTTCCCTTTGAGAACCACCCGTGCCCGGACGCCCTCCCACTCTGCAGATGGCAGGGATGTGGCCTGTGCCCTGGAAGGGCCATCAGAGGAACCGTGTAGGATTCGTCACCTGAGTAATAACAGATTCGCCACCTGAGTGACGAGAGAATCTCACATGACTGTGGGGAGAAGAATGGAGCCAGACTCAAGACTCTTACCCTACCTTACCCTCCTGATGGCCCAGGAGGCTGGCAGTGGTACCCAGAGGGACAGAGCAAAGAAAGGGGCCTGGGGCGGCCCCCAAACTATGCTAAAGCAAGGCTGGTCACTCGACCCGATGGGGTCTGGTACTGACCCTCTCCTCTCTTCTGGGCACAATGTCACACCCCCAGAGTCCGCTGTGTGGATATACCTATGAAGGAGGTGCTCCTTCCTTCCAGACCTCCCTCCCGCCCTCCTGAGGAACAAGCTCTTGGAGGTCAAACCATCCGGAAGTCGGGTTCAGTGAGCACAGACTCAGGGTAAAGAACACTGATGTGTCCTTGTAGGGAATCTACCCTCGCATCTGGGGCCAGCTGGAGGGGCTACCCCGCCTGACGTGGGGGTGAGAGGATGGAATCCTGTGGCTAGCTGGCATCCGCCTTGGCTGTGCAACACCCACAATAGACCTGCATCTGTAATCCAAGAGCTGGGAGGCAAAAGGCCTGGGATCGCTTGAGTTCATGGGTTCGAGACTACCCTGGGCAACATAGCGAAACCTGGTCTTGAAAAAGCAGCGGGGCATGGTGGCAGGCACCTGTAATCCCCGGTACCTGGGAGGCTGAGGCTGGGGATTGCTTGAGTCTGAGGGATCAGGACTGCCCCGGGCAACATAGCGAGACTTAGTCTCAAAAAAAAAAAAAAAGATGTGGAAACTACAGATCTGAGGACCTCAGGAGGCGGCCGGACACCAAGCCACCAATGCGTGGCTGGTGCGTGGGGCTGCAAGCTCATGGCCCCTCCTGCTGGGGCAGTGGGGGGGAGAGGCAGGCACCCCGCACACAAGCTCTAACAGAGACAGCGCCTTTTTCCAAGGCAGCCAAATTGATTAATGGTTTGGGGTTTTTTTTGAGACCAGGTCTCGCTATTTTTGCCCAAGGAACCGCAGGCTCACGTTGCCCAGGGTGCCGCAGACTCAAGCCATCCCCAGCCTCAGCTTCCGGTAGCTGGGATTACAGGTGCATGCCACCGTGCCCAGCTATTTTTTGGGACTAGGTCTCGCTACGTTGCCCCGAGCGGGACTCGAACCGCGATCCCTGGTCCCCGCCGCGGCTTCCTAGGCTGCTGCTTACAAGCATGCGCCACCACGTCCAGCCCTCGATTAATGTTTTTCAATTGGTGTTTTAAGCCGCACGCACATGGAGTGATGTTCCATGGGGATGAAGGAACGGAGATGTCTCATTTCTCCTGGCAGTTGGCCCGGCAGGAGGTTCGCTCACTATCAGGGCAGGAAGCACGGGGGTCCTGGGTGATCAGAGTGGCAGACTGCATGCCCCCCTCAGTCTGCTGAGCCCCAGCGCTCCGATGCCAGTCGAGACAAGTCAAGGACAAAGGAGACCAGAAGAGAAAATGGGGAGCAGGCCTGATGTGAAGTGGGGGCCTGCCGCCTGGCACATTGCCCCAGCATGGGGACCTCACAGACACGCCCTCCCTGAACGGGGCAGCGGTCAGCTGAGGTCACCATCAATGCCCATGGATGCTGGGCAGGGCTGCCACCCACCCGTGCTCTGTGCTTGGATGGGTGGCAGAAGAGGTGGCCGGGTTATCTTCCCGATTCCAGCGAGCAGACGAGGTGCCCGGCGCGACACCCGGCTCTGAATAATTCATCAGCCACTCACTGCAAGCAAGGCCATCTCAGCCTCGGGGCAGCCAGCTTTGAATGCCACCTGGACACTGCCAGGGCAATGGAAGTCACTGGGCACGCTGATGGCAGCCAGAACCCGCCACCCACAGGCAGGGGCCGCCCTGGGCTGCTCTGCAGGCGAGCGAAGGCGAGCGAGCACAGGGTGGGAGACAGCATGAAGGTTCCTGAGCCAGACACCGCCACGGCGCCAGCCTGCATTGTGTGCTGAGCGTGCGCGCGTGCTCGTGTGTGTGTGCTGTGTGTTGCATGTGTGTGTGCTTGTCTGTGCATGTATGCTTGCGTGTGGGTGTGTGCTTGCATGTACACGTGCTTGCGTGTGTGTGCGCACACCAGGGGGTGGATTCTGAGTCAACAGGTGCATCTGGGAGCACAGATTCCTCTCCTTGACCCTTCCCAGCTCCCTTGTAACTTTCTCTGCCAGCCTGGAACCCTGTCCCTATAGAAGCCAGCTGAGGCCGGGCATGGTGGCGCATGCCTGTAGTTGGCAGCCTAGGCAGCCACGGCCAGCCCAGGGATCGCAGTTCGAGTCCCGCTGGGGCACATAACAAGACCTAGTCCCAAAAAAATAGCTGGGTGTGGTGGCGCGTGCCTGTAATCCCAGCTACCTGGGAAGCTGAGGCTGGGGACTGCTTAAGTCTGGGGTACCCCGGGCAATGAGAGCCTGCAGTTCCACGGGCAAAAATAGCGAGACCTGGTCTCAAAAAAAAAAAAAACAAAAAAAAGGCAGCTGAGAGCTGAGGAGCAGGGGCAGGGCCAAGGAGGACCCCAGGGTTAAGGGCAGGCACCCTCGCCCGCCTCGCTCACAGAGCCCTGCCGCTTGACCTGCACCAGCGCGAAGACGGATGGCGTCGAAGGTCCAGGGGATCCAACTGCCCCTTCATTTGCGCCATCCACCCTCCCTCCGCCAGGAAAGAGAGGCGAGGCTGGCGGGGAGTCACTTCACCCCAGGGATGGGTCGGAGGCCAGCAGAGTCACTGCAGACCAGGGCAGGACAGGTGAGGGCGACAGCCCGGGGAGGGGGGGTCCCCTCTCGGACAGCTCTGTCCACTCGATCTTCCCCAGACCCGTTCCACACCCGGAACATGAGGCTTCGGCCCGTGGACTCAGGGACATGATGAAGTGCCACCGCCTCTACCCTCATGGGTGGGGCGCCTGAGAGCGAGATGTGGTCACCGAGTGACCAGCCCCTGGGCCTGAAAGCCATCCTCGCTGGCCATGGCGCTGGGAAGAGCTGGGGAAGCAACAGGTCAGCTCAAGCTACCCTCAACCGTTGCCCTGGGTCAGGCTCCTTGGGGACAAGCTAGGAGGCGGACTGTCCACACCCGCAACCCCGGGGCAGGTGGATGCACAGTCCCTGTTTTGCACAAGCAGCGCAGGCACCAAGTGGCAGCAAAGGTGCCCCGACCAAACCCTCTCCCCCGCCGGGTTCCAGCATCTGGCCTCCTCCCTGCCTTCTCCCAGGAGAGCCAGGGGCTTCCAGGAACCCAGGAAAAGGGCATGTGGGGGTGGGTGCTTCCTGAATTCCGGTGCCCAGCTGGCCCTAAAAGCAGCCCGCGCGGCCCAGGCGTCCTCGCGTGCAGGGGCGAAGGCTTTGCAGATGGTCAAGCGCTAGGCAAAGTCCGCCATGCAAAGAGAGGGCGCAGGGGCATCTGGGAAGGAGGGGCCTTCCAGAGGGTTCTCCTCACGTGGCGGTTTTCCCTGAAGCATGGAGGTGTAGAGGTTGAGTCGCAACCTCTAACATGGAAGGATTTCACCTGCTCTCCTACCTCAAACTTTCCTTTTTGTAGCTACACCAATGCTCCACTTTCCCTCACACACATCCTTCCACCCCCAGAGGTAGCAATAGTAAACCACCCCCAAGCTAGTTTTCATTTCTCCAACCCCAAACCTCCCTTCCTGCCGAGGCACTTGAGTCTTGTCACCCCAAAGATCAAAGCCACTACTTTCGGTAAAAGCCTCTCACCTCCCTCAGGCAACCGGTGCGAATGAAAACCACCCCATAGAGCAGGCACCTTCCTGGTGCCCCCATGGGTGGGCCGGAGGCTTGCTGAGAGGAGTGGGGGAAACGGGGAGACTCTACCAGCCGCTGCTCTGCAAACACCTGCCTCTCTCCAAGGCCAAGGCCGCTGAGTAACCTCGCAGGGCCCCTGCTTGCTGGGGCCACCAGCTAGGGTGAGGCCAACAAACCACTTGGGTTCTTTCAGGTCTAAAATTCACTGGTTCCACCTCACACTGCCCGCTCAGACTCTGCTTCCTGCGCCGTGACTCATTTACATACAGACAGAAAGGAAAAGATCAAGGGGTTGCTAAGGCGCTGTAGTTTTTGGTGACTCACCCGGGAGGAGAAAATACTCTCTTTCCATCCAGCAGAGAGTGGTCCCTCTGCTCTGCTTCTACTCAAATGATGCGCAGCCACTGGGCCAAGGAGACCCCTGGGGAAGTTCCAGGCTGCGGGCCCCTTCCATCGCAGGTGAACACCAGGCAAGCAGGGGAATTTCCCTGATGGACAGGTGCACCGCCAGGAGGGCTGCATGGAGAGTCCCTGCCCTGAGAAAAATGCCCCGTAGGCATTCACGTGCCACCTTCTTGGGAGCAGGCAAACCCGGGGCCCAGCACCAGCACCCCAACCAGGAAGCCATGATCCCGGAATCCAGGTCACCTCTTCCAGGAAGCCCACCGTGAACCACCCTAACCCCCCCCCCAGCTGATGAACCCCAGGAAGAGCCACAGATGCTGCTGAGAGGAAAGATGACTAAAGCCTGGAGCAGATGTACCCGATGAGCCCAGGCGTTGTCAGAACAGATAACAAGAGAGTTGCTTATCAGAAGCTGAAAAAAAGACAAGACTGCTGACACCAACGTGCAGAAACCGGCCCAGAAAGGGAACCGACGAGCTGGGGGTGGAAAACTTGAGCGCAGGGACAGTCACTGCACGGACTAAAGACAGCCAGTCTCTTTAAATCTACATCTTCATCGTGATTGTAAATGCTCTGTGGTCACCAGTGGAGGAAACAGCACCGGATGAGACTAAATGAGAGCTCATGTTTGCTTCCGAAGAATGTGGCCAAGCAAGTTGGTGAGAGTAGACACAAACCCGGCTTGGCAAGCGTTGGTCACTGTGGAAACGCGGCAAGAGCCTACCTGCTTTTCCATATGTCTCAGAGGCACTCAAAGTTCAAAGGAAAAAGACAGTGGCCTTGGCACCCAGCTTGACAGATGAACTCGAAAACTCCTTTTTGGAAGATGAAGCTGTACACGGTTGTGGACAAAGTTTTCACTGTTTCCATGGAGCTCAGCTAGTCCCACGGCCCAAACACAGGGCGCTGGGGATGGACAAGGCACCCCGGATAAAGTGTGGTCGAGCCAGGCATGGTGGCGCGCGCTTGTAATCCCAGCTACTTGGGAGGCGGAGGCTGAGGATCGCTTGAGTCCATGGGTTCGAGACTACCCCGGGCAACATAGCGAGACCTAGTCTCAAAAATAATGATAGGGCCAGGCATGGTGGCTCGTGTCTGTAAGCTTCAGCCTATGAAGCAGCCGGGACTAGGGATCACGGTTCGAGTCCCGCCTGGGGCCCGTAGCGAGACCTAGTTCCAAAAAAATTTTTTAAAATAGCTGGGCCGTAGTGAGACCTAGCTCCAAAAAATAGCTGGGCGTGGTGGCATGCGCCTGTCATCCCAGCTACCTGGGAAGCTGAGGCTGGGGACTGCTTGAGTCTGGGGTAGCCCGGGCAATGAGAGCCTGCGGTTCCACGGGCAAACATAGCGAGACGTAGTCTCAAAAAAAAAAGTAATAATAATAATAATAATAATAACAATAATAAATAAAGTGTGGTTGAAACAGACATTCTCTGGTGCAGTCCATCCAGAGACAGTGATGGCAGAAGACGCCCCTCAGCCAACAACCCCCCCCCCAGCCCTGCCTTGACTAACGACAGTGACCACCGAGGTCACACGTCCATCCAAGAGTCCACCTGTGCCAGCTCTCGTCTCCATCGGTGCAACTCTCCAGCGCGGCTCTGGCTGCAGGCACCCGGGGACTTGAGCTCTCCACCAGGACATGGCACAGCCTGAATTCGCCCTCCGCCTGGCTTCCTTCCCCTCAGGGGGATCTCAAAGGCTCCCCCAGAGACACACCCTCCTCGTCCACAGCTCAGCACCCGCTTCCCCAGCAACCCAGCCTGCACAGAGCTGGTCCCTGTGGCTGATGGCAACCCGGGGGCAAGCAGGGAGAGGGCCAGCAGGCCTTTCCCAAAGGGGAACTGCTTTCTCCAGGGCCCGTGGACTTGGCATCACAGTGCAGGCATGGCAAGGGGCAGGGCTGGGAGGCAGCTCGTGCTGACTGTGGGTGATGCAGAGAGGTATCAGATCCAGAGCACCGAGGCGGAGACCCATGTCCATCCTCGGTCTGTCCAGTGCCCAGCAGGAAAGGAACTTGGTAGGACTCGTGCTGAATCATGAGATGATGCCCGGATGGACAAACGGAGGAATGGCCAGTCATACTCTGCTTGAACAAAACATCTAAGGAAGCTAGACAAGGGCAAGAGGACCGAGCACAGATTCGCTATGGGCTTTGAGGAAAACGCTGATTACAGTTTTTAAGGAACAGTAACAAGGGTGACAATCATGGAGAACTTCCTGGAGGCGGTGGCCAGTGAACAGTCACTGCAGAGAAGCACGAGGATGGAGAAAGGCGAGGGAAGCAAGAGCAGCCGACATCCGCACAGGCACACGGAGTCCGCGGCCCCTCGGATGTCCAGCCGAGACCCCCACCGAGGGCCCCTGGAAGGGGGGCGCCATCACCACGGGCAGGCTGGGTGTCCTGGCGGTCAGGGCAGGAGCAGGCGATGAAGGGGGAGACTGAGCCCCACGATAGCAGGAAGTTGGTCGGTGGGGAAGCAGGGTCACTCGGACACCAGGGCTGCTGTGCTTCAGAACGGAGGCACCATTTCCTGCAGGGCCCCGCCTTTGCGTTGTTGTAGTTGTCTGCGCTCTTCTCCGCCGTGCTCCTGAAGAGACGGGCGTTAGGGGATGGCCCAGCGCCTCCATTCTAGGAAGGCAACTGCAGGGGCAGAACTGGAGGATCCCAGGCCTGGGTTCAGTACCCCTACGACACCTGATGGGTGCTGAGCGAAAGGGGAACAAGTAGGAGCCTGGTGCTAGTGCAGACAGGAGGATGATGGGAAAGGGAAAAGCTTTACTCGGGAAAACTACAGAAGCAGTGATGTCACAGAGGCTCTGTGTTACGCAGCGTTTCTGGAAAACACATCCGTGTGGCCCATGACTACGCTCCCTGAGCAGGGAGCCTCCAGGGGGCTAAACGCTAAGGCCTGAGGCCGTCAGAGTGGCAAGGAGGAGGAGGGCTGAGAGACGTTCCATCACGCAGGTTGCTGGGTGCGGGGCTGGAAGTCGCAAGTCGAAAGCTACACGAGGAGAGAAAGCTCAGTGCTGAACCAGACAGGCGCCGCTGCGAGCCTGGCTGGGGGCTCCACCACTTCCTTCCTGCGTGACCCAGACTAGACAGCGCCCACCTCCCCACGCCTCGGACGCCTCTGTGCTACAAGCCTGCAGAGCTGTGCGCCCCCGGAAGCACCCGGCCCAGGTAGTGGGCAGGAGTGGACGCTGGTCATTTAGCCAGAGGTCCCAGGCCTGAGCCCACCCTCCCCCGTGCTGTGCTCCCCAGGGGCTCAAGATACCCCTGTGAAGTTCTCCAGGGGCTCAGGGAGCTGGGGTGGTGGCACAGGGGCCTGCAAGCCCACTTCAGCCTTGACAACTGCCTGGAGCAATGGTCTGGGCACGCCTGCCAGGGTCCACTTGTGCCAAAGGGGCTCAACGGCTTTTGCAGGGCCTGGAAGCTTCAATCACTCATTCTTTCATTCGACTGAAGAAAGGGGGGAAAGAAGGAGGTTGGAGAAATGCAGCACCTCACAGAAACCCAGGGTGCAGGTCAGCAGGGGTGGGTGGGGAGCACAGCTGGGGACATGAACCTCACCCACGGGACGAGCGCAAGGTCTCGGGGCGCATACGCAAAGGTCTAATGCTGGAGGTAGGAGGCTCCCCCACTGTGGGCATGGAGGCGGCGCAAATGGCAGTTCCTAGTCCTCATGCTCAAGCTTGGCTCAGATAACACGAGGACACCATTTTCAGCAGTTTGAGGCCCCCCCACAGCTCCCCAGAGTGGCTGGACCAGTCCGCATTCCCACCAGCCGTGGAGGAGTGCTCCTTTCTCCCCGCATCCACTCCAGCACTTGCTGTTGCCCGTTTGTTTGTTTGTTTTTAATTAAAAAAAAATTTTTTTGAGACCAGTTCTCGTTATTTTTGCCCATGGAACCACATGTGGCTCATGTTGCCCGGGGTACCACGGACTCAAGCAACTCCCAGCCTCAGCTTCCCAGGTAGCTGGGATTACAGGCGTGTGCCACCATACTCAGCTATTTTGGGGGGGGGGGGACTAGGTCTCGCTACGTTGCCCCGGGACTCAAGTTACAATCCCTGGTCCCTACCACGGCTTCCTAGGCTGCTGCTTACAGGCATGAGCCACCGTGCCCAGCCGTTTTTTGTTGTTGTTTTTTTTTAATGGGCCACTCTTAGTGGCATAAAATGCCATGTCCTTACCCCGGGGAATACAGTGATGTAAAATATATGTACAAATAAATAAAACTATGAGAGAAAAAAAAACAAAACAAGAACACCGAGAAGACAGCCCAGGCAGAAAGAGTGAGCCCGTCTCCTCTTCTCCAGGAGGACATGTCCCCCCAGATCACATGCTGAGCTGGGCTGAAGCCAACCAGGGCCCGAAGGCACGAAGGGGACCTGTGAGAGAGGTAAGGCACTAAGACAGAGCAGCCCCTTCCTGGCCAAGAAGTCGCCACTCCGGAGAGTCTGATGGGTCTTGTACAAAGCCAGGCGGGTCTCAGTCCACCCGAAGCAGGCCCACTCCAGCAGTTCAGGGCAGAGAAGACAGCAGAAGGTTCCTCGCCATGGAAAGGTCCTCACAGGTCAGCAGTGGAAAAGAATCACAAGAAGGAAGAAAACCTTGTGAAGGAAGAAAACCTCGTGCCGACGAACCCCAGGGAAGCACTCGCCAATGTTGCACACCTCAAGCCCCCCGTCTGCAGGCTGGGGGGCTTCCCACATTGCCACTGATGCTGAAAGATGTGGGCTGCACATCTGAGGGGGAGGGGATGGGGGGGTGGAAGGGCACTGC
>PVHY01014697.1:0-37823 GCA_004024945.1 Uropsilus gracilis | reverse complement strand
AGGAAGCCCTGGCCGTGGCAGCAGCGTTAGTGGGACCAGCCTCCTGACAGGCGCCAAAAGTCAGTGCCAGCGCCACACATTCTTATGCCTCCTTGCCCCAGAGAGCTGAAGCTGGAGCTCATCAAGCCTTCAGAATAGGAGCAGCTCACCGCAATGCACTGCATAGAGGCACAAGTCAAACAGCACTACCAGGAAGCAACTGGCCAAACATAGCCTACAAGATGGACGGACGCGTCTCTTCAGTAAATCAACGTTAGGAGGCTTAACATGTAGAACAACCAACACTGAACCATGGGTCCTGGGTCAGGCAAATCAATCTTTGAACGAAAAGCAAAAATCTCCGTAAGGACTACAGCCTTAGGGGACGGGAAGGATTACTTCTGTCGAATGAGGCAGAAAATTGAGGTGTTTTTTTTTAAAATAGTACTGCTATCAAGCTTAGTCCATTAAAACAAAAAATAAAAACAAAAAGTCCTGCTACCAAAGCATTTCTGGGTGAAATAACATGATGCCTGAGCTGTGTCTGAAATACTCCGGAGAAAAAGGTGTATGCAGTGGGGGCGAGAATAAACCCAACAGGACTGGCAGGACCTTAATCCTGGTGCCAAGGGAGGAAGGCATGAACCTCACACCATTTCCTCCACATCTACAAATACCTGGGCCTTCTAATGGCAATAGTTTTCTTTTAAAAGCTCGGTAAACAACTGCAGTATAGGGAGAAGCCGGACAGACCAACCAGTCTGACTAGATCACAGCTTTGATGTGAGAGAGACCGAGGGGGGGGGGGCCAGGTGACTCGTCCTCTAGTCCTCTATGCCGCGCTAACCGGAAAGCCGACCCCACAGGCAAGCACAGCCTCTGTGGAAGGGGCGGCGTTCTCACCTGCCGAGACTTCCCAGCCTGTTTCACACTGTAGAACATGGGGCCCAGCTCTGCCAGCCACTCGCCATCCACTGCGGTCACACACTGCATGTACTCCTGTGGACAGAAGGGCCACAGCAAGGTTACAGGAGGAGTGACGACCCGGGAGTGCCCCCCCCAGAGCCGCTCGGCAATTAGGAGCGTGTGGGAAGGGTTCTCACCCAGCCCTGTGAGGCTGGAGGAGATGGGGGGGAGCCACAGACACAGGAACTGTAATCCCCTCTCCCATCCAAATTCCCCTGCGCTTGAGCAACTAATCCTGGAGCCCCAGCGAAGAGGCCCAGCCCCTCGGAAAAACCTTCTAATGATGCCGTAAGGGGGGGCCAGCCCCAGGCAGTTGCAAAAAGGAATCCAGCTAGTGCAGCTGAGCCCACCAGGATCAAGTGCCAACTCTGCATCAGCGTCCCCAAGCCCCCAGGCGAAAACCAGCCTCAATCTCCCCTTGACGCACCGCAAGGGGCCCTAAGCTGAAACCCCTCAGGGGACAGTGGGGGCCACACAGGCCGGGGCCGCCTGGCGGTCCACAGCACAGACGCCCCCTCAAGGGAGACTCACCTTGGTGGTCATGACCAGCTCGTGGTACACGATGTAGTCCGGCGTGTAGCCCATCCCGAAGAGGGAGCTGGTGGGGTGCAGGTGGCAGGGCATGCCCGTCCGGATGTTCACATACTCCCCGATTCCCTGGGGAGAGACGTGCCAAGGGCCACGTCAGGAAAACGCAGCCCACGTGGGCGGCACCCCCAGCCTCCCACGCTGACACACGCGTTGGGGGCACGCCCGGCTCCGGCACCGCACGAGGAGAAAGGAAGGGCGCCCGCACACGCGTCAGGCCAGGAAGCGCTACAGGGCTCATCCGGGCGCACCTTCAGCTTGGCGGCCTGGTGGAAGTAGGCCGCGCAGATGCACTTCCTGACGATGTCCCAGTCGGTGCCACACGAGGCCAGGCTCATGCGCTGCTGCACCATGATGTCCTTGAGCTGAGCCCGCACCTCCCGGACCTGCAGCAAGACACGGGCACCCGGGATGAAGCCCTCCCTGCCCCGCCCCCACCCGCCATCCCGTTAGTCTGCGCGCATCATCCGGGTACCTTCCGCATGGCCTTGGCGTGGATGAAGTGATCGTTGCACCAGATAGTGGAGTAATTATTGTTCTTCCACTGCAGGTAGACGTTCAGGTAGGTCAAGTGGTCGCTCTCGGGGACGGCAAACTTCTCCCGGATCTGATCGCTCTCCTCCTCCCGGCCCTGGGAAGGGAAAGGGACCCTCAGCACAGAGGAGTCCAGACGCCCCCGAAAAGAGCCTGAGGAGCTCCCCCCAATTCCCATACAGCCTCCAACAGCACGTCAGTGCCAGGGCAACACTAGGACAAGAGAGACGCTTGTAGTAAAACATTTGCCCTAAAAAGCAAGGGTTCGGGCACCCCCGTTCCTCAACCGGGAGTAAATGACCTTGCAGATTTCCCGAAATTCCCCCAAGACCTACCACCCCGCCCCCACCCCAAAACACGGCACAATCGCGCTTCAGAAACACTGGCTCCTGCCACTCCGTTCCACTTCAGCACACAGACACCAGCGCCCAGTCCAGCCCTTCCTCGGGCGCCCCTCCCGCTGGCACTCCCAAGAGGAGCCCCGCGCCAACCTTGGGCCGGTAGAAGATGGCTGGCACCGAGAGCATGGAGACGATGAGCAGGATCTCGGAGCTGCAGCCCATGTCACAGGACACGATGAGCATCTTGGACAGAGCCGGGTCGAGCGGGAACTCCACCATCAGCCGCCCAGTCGAGGTCAGACCCCCTAGGAGAGGGGCGCCCACGCCGTGGTCAAGGGACAGCGCGGCCAAGGGGCGAGAAGCAGGCCGGGGGTCCCCGGTGCCCCGCCCGGGCCCCACGCCGGGCACCTGTGTTGTCCAGAGCACCGAGGATCCAGAGCTGGTACATGGAGTTGAGCATGTTGTCCTCCGGGGGCGGGTCCATGAAGTGGAACTGCAGCAGGTCCTGCACCCCGAGGGACTTGAGCAGCAGCACCACGTTGGCCAGGTTGGTCCTCTGGATCTCAGGCACCGTGGTGGTCAGGAGCTCGTTCTTGTAGGCGCTCTGCGTGTAGAGCCTGCCAGGAAGAAGGCCGGGTCCCACCGTGCACCGCGGCCAGGCTGGGCCGCTCCAGGCTGCCCACACAGCGACGGTTGCGGCTGGAGAACCAGACTGTCCGGCCACCCCCAGGACCGGCAGAAGCCAAGGTAGGGGAACGCCTCGCTCCCCCACGCTCCTTCCTGAACCACCAACCTCCCCAACCACAGCACGGCCCGGCTGCTTTCCCTGCTAGACCCTTGTGCACGCTGGCCCCATTTCTGGCACCAAGGAGCCCAGGGCTAGGATTACGGCTGGGCTTATGTCTCCTTTGTTCCCCAGCACTGCCTGAGCTTCGATGCTGAATACACTACTTTCAAACGGCAGCAAAATAAAAAAATAATAAATAAAAAGGTGGCGTGGAAGCCGTTACAAAAGAGCCCCACGTCATCCGCTCAGCGTCATCTGCTCAGCCGCAGCAAGTCACCTAGGGCAGGGCCACCTAGACCCAACGGGGCTCAGCCTCAGGGCTGCCCGGACAGGCTGCGTCTCCAGCTGGGCAGCTTCTGAGAGGACCTGCAAGAGGCAGCCCCGGAAGCAGCCCCCCCAGCACTGAGCTGCAGCTCCCGGGGCCAGCACCCCTCTGCCGGGTCTCGCCCAATCCTGCACACCCCGAGCTGCGTTCCACACTCGCCATCCAGCGCCGCCCCACAAGCCGGCCAGCACAGGGCTCCTACCTGAAACACTGACCTGGGCCCGTCCTGCCAGCTCGCCCTGACCGCTGGTTGGCGTTGGCCTGGCTGATGGGGTATATCTGGAGCGCATCCATGCCGATCCTAGGGTTGAAGACCTACACAGGGGCGGCAAACGGTTGAGTGGGCACTCAGGGCAGGAGAAAGAGGCAGCCCCGAGACAGAGACCCCCCAGCTGCGGCACGGCACGGAGAGGCCCCGTCACCAGGCAGGCAAGCAGGCTTTGGGGCCCGCAGCCCCGAGACTGCTCCCCGTGTGCACACCAGCTCCGTACCCGCTGCTGAGCTGTGAAGATGACCTTCCTTATCAAGGCATGTGCCAGGAATCAGGCACATGGCCAAGGGGAAAGGGGCTTCTGAACACCACTGCCATCGCACCCCTCCTTCCTGCCTTCCCGCCCCTTGGGCGGAATTAAAGTTGGGTGGAGACCAGGCCCCAGCTCCTGAGGCTCCTCTCACCTTTAGTTTACAATAACCAGAGTCAATCACAAACATGATGCCGTCGACAGTCAGTGACGTCTCAGCGATGTTGGTGGCAACAATACATTTCCGGACGCCGTCGGGAGCCTGGAGGCGGGCAGGGCAGGCAGAAGTGGGAGGCTGTCAGGCCCTCAGGCAGGAAGGCCTAACGCACCCAACCCCACGAGGAAAGTAGCACCCGACATCCTCTCCCCTTAACCTCCCTCGGAGCGATCTAGGAAGATGCAAAGGGGAAAACCCAGGAGAGACTCTCCGGCTGCTGCACCTTCTGGAAGATTTTGGCCTGGAGATCGGAAGGCAGCTGGGAGTAAATGGGCAGCACGGCCAACGCAGGCGCATTCTCCAGTTCTTCCAGGTGCTCCACAATCTGGTCGGAGGTCACCTGAGGGCAAAGACAGGCACTGTGGAACCGCGGGACTCCACCGTCACGTGACAAGAGACCCGCTCAAAATGGGCGTGACCGCGGCACGCACCTCAATGTCTTCCTGGCCAGGCATGAAGATCAGGATGTCCCCGGGGGCCCCTGACAGGTGCACCTGCAAGGACTGCTTCACGGCTGCCTCCACGTAATCCTCCTGTGGGGTCTGCAACACCAGCCGGGTGCCGTCAGAGGGGAGGGAAAGGCAGCCCACCCCCTCGTCGGGGGCTACCACCTAAGGACTTTTTGGGGCTGCTGCACTGGCAAATGGACCTGACTGCCCTCCCGGGGCCCCACTCCCACTCCAGAGGAACAACAAAGCCTCCCCAGAGCAGCCCCATGTCCCCAGGGCTGGAGCTACAAGCTGCCCCCCCCATCCAGTGTCCACAAAATCTACCCTAGGCCCCCTTGACTGGCTTCTCGTCAATGGTGGGATATTTCCAAAAACAGAGATCTCAGTACCTTGCTGAAGAGGACGTCAACAGGGAAGGTGCGACCGGGGATGTGGAAGATGGGAACGTTCCCAAAAAAGGAAGCAAACTTATCCGCATCCATAGTGGCTGATGTGACGATGAGCTTCAGGTCTGAGCGCCGAGCCACCACCTTAAGAGAAAAGGTTAGAAGTTCCCCCCATAGGTATGGGACCCCCGGTTTCTGCCTCCAGTCTCATCAGCATGGGCCCAGGTGAAACAGAAGCCATGGTGGACAAACTGGCCTAGCAGACGCCTAACCCTCCTATACAGACCGACTTGTACACGGCCCAGAGAACCACGAGTCCCTCAGCTGAGCAAGAAAGAGGAAACCCAGAAGCCTCAATGACCCCCTTCAGCTGCACAGAGAACTGAGACCCCATGCGACCGTGAGCACTAATCACTTGCTCAGTAAAAGCCCCATGGGTGAGAAGGGCCAGGACCCCACAGCCCTCACCTCCCGGAGCAGCCCAAAGAGCACGTCGGTGTTGAGGGAGCGCTCATGAGCCTCGTCCATGATGATGGCGCTGTAGTGGTCCAGGTCGGCTTCCCGGAGCGACTCTCGGAGCAGGATGCCGTCAGTCATGTACTTGATCAAGGTGTTTTCGGAAGTGCAGTCTTCAAAGCGGATGGCGTAACCCACCTGAGGGTCAGAGAGATGGCTCAGGAGCGAGCCCTGGGCACCGCCTCACCCCTGCCAAAGGGCACCCCAGGCCTTAGCAGATCAGCTCACATGGGGAGAAGCTACTAGGTATGACGTCAGGCCAGGGCTCAGTCCACACAGTCACTCACCTCCTCACCAAGGCTTCCTCCCATCTCTTCACTGACTCTCTTGGCCACTGACATGGCGGCGACACGCCGGGGCTGCGTACACCCAATCATCCCGTAGTCCGTGTACCCATCCTCATGCAAGTACTGGGTCAGCTGGGTGGTCTTTCCGCTCCCTGTCTCCCCAACCACGATCACGATGCTGTTGTCTCTGCAAGGGGGGAGGAGCAAAGGGCTAGTCAGCTGCAGCGGGAGGCACCACCTACGCCAACGGCACACCGCCCAGGCAGGGTGTCCCTGGGAGAGAGCCCCATGCCGCAAGCGCCTGACCCGGTCTGGAGACACAAGGTTTTAACAAGTGAGCTGAGGCGCAGCAAAGCCATGCAGCCTTCCTCCGCACTGTGTAGCCCCCGGGCACCCACAAGACAGGAGGTCGTTCTTTGCTTTCCGCAGCCAGTAAGAGCTCCCAGAGCAAACCCGTGACTAAGGAACCACAAGCGACACTGAGGGCACGCGCTCCAGACCTGGACTTCCTGTGCCGCTGTGGGCGTTACCTGATGATGGTGAGGAGTTCCTGCTGCACCGCGAAGATGGGCAGGTACTGCCTCTGCTCCAGAATCGACTTCTTTTTCGCAAATTCACTGCTGGCTTCGCTCTTCTTCTTCATGTGGTTCGCAAACTTCTGCTCTGTCCTGCAGGCACAGAGCAGTCAGAGCGCCCTGCCTTACTCCCCTTTTCTGCGGGGCTCCTGCCCCTCTTCCTACAGTCGAGAATGGGGGCGACTTCAACAAGACACAGTGAGCCTCTGAGGCGCAAGAGCGGTGTGAGATGCTTCTATCTGCGGGCCTGAGGGACCCGGTAGCTGCCATCCACAACAGCCCCGCACCTCGCTCAGGGAGAGCAGCACACAGCTAGAGGGGCGGCAGGCCGGCAAGCGGGAAAACCCTCCTGGAGTTAGCTGCACCAGGAGAGCAGCTGACGGTGC
Source organism: Uropsilus gracilis (assembly GCA_004024945.1). Taxonomy (NCBI): domain Eukaryota; kingdom Metazoa; phylum Chordata; class Mammalia; order Eulipotyphla; family Talpidae; genus Uropsilus; species Uropsilus gracilis. The sequence goes on along the minus strand of PVHY01014697.1, from coordinate 30,966 downwards.
TGGCTGCTCACTGCTCACAAGACCCCAGGGCGCCTTCAGAACATGCTCAGAGGCCGAAAGAGTCAGGGTTCTGGCCAAGGTCAGGTGACCGCCCTCTTCTCACAGGCCAGCTCAGTCTGCCAGGTGCTGTTTTTAAGAACTGGACAAGCAGTCCCACCTGAAGACTCACAAAGTCCACTGAAGCAAGTATATGACACAGGCACACACCCAGAGACTCAGGCCTGCACAGCCAGAAGGTCCCCCTTCGGGGCTACACAGCTTCCACGCCCGCCTCACCCAAGAAATTCTTCCTCCCTCACCCCCACCCTCTGTCAGGCTTCCTGTTCTAAGGTCCCAGTCACTCCTGATCAGCGACTAATCACTACCTATGGGGTGAAATGAGAGAGACTAGTCCTTCTCGTTCTGGACATTTCTTACAGGCTACACAGAACTCTTAACTCGGAAGACCGGGCAATGGGTCAAGAGGACTTGATGAGACTCACCAGACATGAGCCCCCCCACCACCACCCTCCTGATGTGGGAATCCCAAAAGACACTGGATAATGTCTGCTACCAACAGGGTCAAGTGACAGCCTGACTGCCAGAAATGGTTCTTCCTCAGGCTGAACTCCAGCTCAGAGGAGCTGAGTTCACGTCCACCCACGTTCACCGTCCCACCCCGAATCTCTGACAGGCCGCTGTGAATGGGTAAGAGCCAGGTTCTGGGGCTCTGCTGTCTGGGTCTGAAACTGACGCCACCATTCGCTGGCTGGATGAGCTCTGACAAGTTACTTAACCTCCCTGAAATTCTCCCTACAGGAAAAGCGGGAGCGAAAACAGCACCTATGCATGCCATGGGACTGTCGTGAGAACACAACAGTATCCGTGAGGCACTAACACAGCCTGACATGGAAGCAGCTCCTGAGACTGCTGCGGGGGTGGCAGTCAGGACAGCATCTAGGGGAGTTAGAGATGGGAGGTGAGAGACTCCGGAGAAAGGGCCGGGAGGCAGAAGGCAGCCCCAGCCAGCCCAGGCTGCCCACCTGTAGTCCACTTTGCCATCTTCCGTCAGCCCTTTGTCTGGCTCCTCCTCTTTTTTGACACCCATTATATCTCCCAGTTTGGTTCCAGCCAGTTCCCAATGTTTGTGCTGAGCCTGAAAAAAAACCCGAGAAGTTAAGTCTGCCCCCTCATGCGATATGACCGTGGTCAATGGAACATCAGTCCACTCTGACAGAAGGCTTCCTCCAGCGGGAGGTAAATCCCCCAGCAGCGACCGCGCCGAGCCTGGCTTCCCAATGGACCAGCCTCAGGCTCCTAGAGCGTCAGTCCCTGGGGCTACCTCAATGATGGTCCTGGCGGAAGAACGCAATGTCTCCATCCCCAGTCATCGTTTGTGTGGGGAGCGCCCGCTAGTCCAGCAAGAGCCCTGCCCGTGAGATGCAGTAGGGGAAAGAAAAAGAGGAAGAGATACCCCAGCTCCAGGGGCCAAGAAACCAACCTTCTTTCGTTCCTTCTGCTCCCTGTGCTTCCGGACAGTCTGACTGCCCTTCCGAGCAATGATGGCGAGGTCAGAAGTAGCATCCTTGACCGGAATCACAGGCTCCGGCTGCAGGCGGGTAAAGAAAGAGACAGACCCCAAAGATCACTAAACTCAGCCCACTGTGGGAGCCATTTTTCTCTCCTCTCTCCCTCTCTCTCTTGCTTCCTTCACCTCGGGTGTTCCTGGCTCACTTACCCCAAGCCGCAGAGCAAGCTCACCTGCTTGGTGAAAACGATGCGTCCGTCCAGGAAGGGAGGAACCAGGTTATGCACCATCAGATGCACCTTGGCCGCACTATCCTCTTCAAAGTCCTCGTCCACCTCCAGCCGGTGGACCACCCCGCTCGTGAGCATGCGGTTGGTCTCCCAGCGCTCGTTATCCTGAAAGACACAAAAGGAGGCCATGCTCAGGTGGTCACCGGAAGTCGTCCCCAAAGGTCGCCAGGCGAGTCCACACCTCAAGGCCTGACAGAAAGGTCACGAGAGGCTGCAGGGATGTCATAGGCCTCCACTGTGCAGCTCTGAGACAGAAGAGTTACTGAACCCACCACACCACAGTCCTTTCACCTAGCTGTAGACTTTCTATCTTAATCAGACCCCTTTCCGGACACTCAGATATGGTCATCCCCAGTCCCACTCAGAGACAGAGAGCCCACAGAACCAGGTCCCTCCCTCCTTAACAGCCCCCATCAACAGCATTCCTCAAGGGAATAATGCAAAAGAGAGAGGCTTTAAGTTTTTTTCCCAAGCTACTGAAAAGGTGACCCACCCAGACCTCCTCTTCTCTGCAGCTACGTAGCTGCATCTGGAACTTCACCTGTGTGCATGTGACCAGATGCCTCCTCACCCCCAGCTCTAAATCTGCTGCAATCACTGTAGGTGGTCTCACCTCATTGATCTGTCTCCGCTGGGCCGAAATGCGCTTCTGCTTCTGTTTATGCAGATGCTGCTCCCGCCGCCTCACATAGTCCTCAGAGGAGTAGGCCAGGGGGTTGTGGAACTCATCGTATCCCTCGTCCATCATGTACCAATCCCGGTCAGCTTGCTGCAGCACAGGAGACGAAGGTTGGAGAACAAGGGACAAATCAAGTTTATGCCCAGGCGGGGGCAGAAGAGAAAGAGGTGTGTGGCAAGAAGTGACTGGAGCAGTGCAGCAACCCTGTGAGAGGCGCAGAAGGCAGCCTGCTCTGGCATGAGCCAGCCAGAGGAGCATGTCAGCGGCTGACTAGAGGTAAGACTAGGTGGCGGACTATTGTGACGGCACTTCTTCTTCTTACCACTTGGTGGCGCCAGCACATAACTAGAAAGCAATGACAGGCCTGAGCAGCACTGCAGGCAGCGGAGCTGAACAGGGCTCGGCTTCCAAGACCACCCAGTGTCAGCTATCCAATCCCGCTGGGATTCTAACACATGGCCCTGTGCTGCTCGGACACCTCCTTCCACTCACTCACCAACACTCATTCAGTCCCTCAAAGAGGTAAAGTCTTTACCCTCTGGTCATCCTCCCATTGCTGGCGCTCCTCTTCTGTGTCAAAGGAAATTCCTTCCTCGCCGTCCTCACGTCTTCCTGAAGGAGAACCAGCGGGGCAGTTGGCAGCAGCCCGGTTTAGCCCCATGCACCTCCCTGGGCTGAGCGGCAGCCATGCTCAGCCCTGCAAAGCCCCAGGGAGCAGAAGGGCGGCTCGGCTCAGCCTCAGCTGGTGAGCAGCCCTGCCTTACCTCGGCCCCTGGACAGACGCGGGGTGGACCCCAGGTGTCTTCTGTCATCAGCCCACTCGTTGTATTTGTAGGAAGGGGTTGGCAGAGGCGTGTCATCCGAGTACTTACTCCTCACAGACCTGGGGCAGAGCACAACCTGCCTCACTACCCATCACCAAGCTCAGACACGTGCCCAGGGCTAAAATCTGTGCCCCGCCAACCCCCACCTCGCCCTCGGCCCTCAGCACACCACCCGGAGAGGCTGGGCTGCTCCGTCAGGAACACGTGGCCCTCAGCACACCACCCGGAGAGGCTGGGATACTCCATCAGGAACACCACCTGTCTCGATCGCGACTGGACTGCCGATGGCTCCGCTCCGAGTCCCGGTAGGAAGGCGTCGGGGAGGGTGATTCCCACTGTGAGCGCCGTGAGGAGCCGTAGGCGCTGTCTTCTTCCTCCCAGGTAGACCTCGAAGGGGTGGCTGCATCTGCACCCACAACAGACACATCCCCAGGGAGGAGCTCATTTATCTGGGACGAGACACTAGAACTATGCACAACTTTCTTTCCTGTTTACAAATCCTGACCTATTTGAATGGGTAGACAGTACTAACAGTTTTTAAACATGCCTGAACATTAGTGATCCAGTCCTCATCCATGTTCGTAACACTCTAAGGAAATCCAACTTAACTCTGCAAACTGGCCCCACTTGATTATAAATATCTCTTTGGAATAAATCCTCCTTCCGACCCCCCCAGCTCCCTTTCCTTCCTGTCATTTGAAATACCAATCACGGAGCCAACTGGCCTTAAGGGAGCAGGTCTAGCTCAACAGAGAGGTCCAGGGCCTTCCCAGCGGACTCAGAGCTAAGAACTCTGCCCCAATGAAGACAGGAGTTGCTCTCCTGCCTTTCATGCGCCTGAGCCTGAAACGCCTCCGCTGCCCACATTCAGTGTACCTTTAGGCCGATGCCGCGGGCTCTCAGGTTCGCTTCTTCTGCTGCTGCGTTCGGACCCTCCATCTCTCTCTGATCTGCTGCTGTGCCTGCTTCGGTCTCGCTCATCTGTCAAGAGTCACACGCTAGGCTTAGCAAGCAGGAGTCCCTTCCTCACTCCCACCCATCTTCACCCTAGAGAAGGACAGGCCTCTGACTCCCAGGCGCTACCTGCACTGCTCTAACAGGGCCATGGACACCTGAAACCCATATATCCCCAAGCTGTCCAGGGGGAAAGAGTTACTGGCTAGAAAGCTGCAAACTCCTAGTAACAGTTACCTCCCTGCCAGAACTCAAAAAAGAACAGCTGCCAAGTTAATAGTTATTCGCCAAATAGTTCAAAGTCTCTATGAAACTTCAGTAACACTGAGCAAAGCGAGCTTGGCTGTTATGTCCTTCTGTTCCATAGCATTGTCCTTTCTCGATCACCAACACTCTTTCAACTATGCTTTCTCATACATATTACCCATGATCACCTTTATCACTTACCTGCATAGAAAATGAGGGGTACCAACTCAACAAGGAAACAATGCTACAAGTAACAGCTCTTTCCTTTCCCAGTCCCATAGGGTCACAACCAACCAGGTTGTGAACTTTATGGCAACCTGGGCTCCCTAATCAAATGAACACTAAAACTTCAAGAGTCAGATGTAGTAACTCAAATGTTTAACAGGCAATAGGAACAATTCTGGGTAGTTTACCTCTGTGTCCCTCTCTCTTTTTTTTTTTTTTACCTCGGTCTCTCTTGCGATCACAGTCACGATCCCGTGATCTCTCCTTCTTCCGATCCTTTTCTTCTTTGGATGAAGCATAGACACCATGTTCCCGCCGCTCCCGTTCTCTCTGCCGACTGCGTTCCCAAAACTCTTCACTCACACCACCAGGATGGGATGGGGTCTCTACCCGAGCAGATCGATAATGCCTGAAACAGACACAATGAGTGAAGGGGCTTCCGTAGGAGAAAAACTGTGCCCCGAAACTTTTGACTCAGTCAAAAAAGTGTTCTGACTTTTTCTGTTTCATCTCCCGGGCTTTACAGGCTTGCATGACAACAACCCAAAGTATTTCTGACCTCCATCATCTATTCTTGAATGTTTACCTTTGAAAGTTCCCCACCAATCTGAAGACCAATTCCTATCGACCCTCAATAGCACAGAATCACAATAAAACTATAAAGTGTACATAAGCACCAAGAAAACTAATAATAATAGACAAACATGGGACACTATTTCCTGGTTGCCATCTTTATTCCCTTTGGATCAACCCAGTCAAAGGCCTTTACCTGTCTTTCCGGTTACTTCGGCCAGCCTGGTCACTGTCCTCCTCCTCAGCATCCCTCTGGTCATCCTTGCTCTCCTCCCAGTCCTTATAGGAAGAGACTTTGGATTTCTTCTTGTCTTCACCATCATCTTTCTCCTCTCGCTCCCTCCGTTTCAGGGAAGCCAACAAGTCCAGTCCCAGTAGTGAAGGGCGGGGTGCAGGGGCCTTGAAGACATGCTGTTCGCTAGCTGCACTTTTGGTCTTACAAATAAGACCGCCAACTTGAGAGTCCAGATCGGTGCCTTCCAATCGATGGATTGAGGCATCCTCAATGGTGTCCTCCATAACAGGTCCTGGGGTTTCTATAAAAGAAGACAAACCACTTAGTACTGGACATAGAGAGGGGGAAAGCTCAGTTCTGTTGTGTCCTGGAATAACTGTGAACACAGATACGTTCAGGAGATTATCTTCCTCAAGACCAGCATCTCTTCAGCTACCTTTCATCAAGACAATTCCACCCTGGATACTTGTATTATAACCATGAATGATCTCAAAAATCCTCCTCCTACAACCCCAACACACATCAGAAATAGATATAGACAGACACATGTCAAATACTAGGATGTAAACTATCATCCAGGCAAGAAGAAACCTCATTATGAGACACGTACTAGAGCATGGCGGCTCTTATAAAGGGAGAATCAGGGAAAATACCATTAGATTTGAAGTCAGAAACCTCAGTTGGCATCCATGATCCTAACACTTTCATTCTGTATGACTATAAGCACATAACTTAAGTTTCGTGTTATGCTAATAAGTGCTGAACGGAAATACTTTTTGCTTTACCTAATCCATGAAATTATTCTGAGAACTAAATGTGAAAATTCTGTAATCCTTAAGAGTTACAAAAGTGGATTACATTATTTGCCGTGGTCCCATATTCTAACTGTACATGAGTCCTTCTAACTCTCCCTCCCTTTAAACCCCTGAGATACCCAGGTCTAAGGCTGTGATGTGATCTATACTTCAGCTTTATTTTCCATGGACCAGCTGTGTACTCTAGAAAAGGATTACCTCATGGCAGTCGATGAACAACACATGTTCATCAAATACATTAACAGGAAGAACTAAGTTAAGAAGTAGGGTTTCCAAAATACATTCAGCTGACTGTAAGCTCTCCTGTCACTCAACTTCTAACAAATCCCCCTTCACCTCCCACTACACACCATCCATTTATAAACTAGTTCTTAGTGCTTAAATAAGTTCTCTCTTTCCAGTAATGTCAATGAAGAAAATAAATGGTCAAGGGAAAGGGTACCACCAGGACACAGGCTGTTTTGCTCAGCTCTAATTAACATGCACAGCTCTAAGTACCCCCAAATACACTAGACACATAGTACAGACGCAGAAAGCAGGGCCATACCTTGGGAAAATGCCACCAGCCAGAAGAGAAAAGGCAAAGTTATATATAGTGACATCCCACCCATGTAAGGAAATCTAAACAGCAGGGAGAGATACATAGGCTCTGCTGTAGTCCGAACTACTGAAAATACACCCACCGAGCACATCCTCTGCAGGACAGAGACTTGTTGACTGCGAGGGCAAAATAAACATTTGGAGAATAACTGGATGAGTGAATTTAAAAGAGTAAAGAAGAACGTGAAAGCAGGCATTTCTAAAGGCAGCAAAAGAAGAAACGCGGCTCAGAATAAGGAGTTGGGCAGCTAGGACTCAACTAACTGCTGGAAACAAGGAGTTAAGGGCTGGACCGCAGAAACGGATCCATGGCAAAGAAGCCAACAAGGCTGGATTTATTCACTCATCTATCCACTGAGTGCCTCTGGAAACGAACTGCTGTTCTAGGCAGAGCAGCGAACAGAACAAGAATTCCCGTGCTCCTGGCGCCTTCTCGTAGCGGAGATCGCGCCCTCAGTGGGAGATGAGGAAGGCACAGGCGCCCTGCGCGGGGTCAGCGTCTGGGAGCAGGGTGAGGTGAAGGCCTGAGAAAGGATGGAGGCCGACCCCACGCAGCATCGCTAGAACGCAAAGACGCCACACCAGGCAGTGAGATCTGACCGGAGCAAGGGCAGGCAAGCCTGGCGCGCCATCCCTAAGGTGAGTAAGGAAGCTGGGACCCAGGCGGGAGCCTTCTCAAACCCAGGCCCGCTCCTGAGCGAGGGATCGCTGTCGGCATTCTGGAGCCGCCGTGACTGGCAACGAGCAGGTCAAGAAGAAAGAAGCAACATTCACCTCACCAAGTCCGACTCTCGGGACCGTCTATCCCGGGTTCTGGGGCGTCGGTGCCTCCACTTCTCGTTCAGATCGCATTAGAGAGCCAAAATCCACACCTTGAATGCCGCCATTGTTGTCCCATAATTCCTTGCGCGGCCCCCTCTATCCCGAAGACACCATCGAGGGTAACCGGAAGACGCCTGTTCCTGGCTTCCAGTACGGAACGAAACGGGAGCCGCGAGCGAGAGTTCCCTCACGAGCGAGATTTCCTCCCTGAGTCTCCTTGCGATCAAACGCGCTTACTCTCAGAGATGACGCCCCGCCTCACGTCTGAGAGGGGGAGAGGAAATGAGGGCGAGATCGGCCATGTTTAGTAAGGGCGGAAGCGACTGCAACGCTTCCGGTCGGGGCCGGGCCTAGTGAGCGGTGACTAGAATCATTTTTGTTTATTGGGTTGTTGAGCGGATGTCACCGCGCCTGCGCCTCTGCTTTTTCCTTTTCCGTTTCCGTCCTCCTAAATGAGCAGCTGAGAGTTGCTAGGCAACTGCTGGTGGTCACTTCGGTTCAGAGTCGCTGCCGCCTTTTCAGCAGGAGAAAGGAGCCGCTGGGGTCCCGGCTTTCCTGAGAATTCCCGAAACCTCCAGCTCTGAAGTGGAAAGGAGAGGAGACTTTGCACATAAAGTAAGTGTCGTCTTCCCTAGCTGTCGGCGCCAGGAGTGCCCCAGGTGTCAGCGCCGTTTAAACAAGCGCAACGTGGCCGCATTGGGTGTTTGGGAAAAACAGGGACACGAGAGCCCGTGGAAATAAGTCGCCCGTCTGTTGACGTGCGAAGGAACCGCTGGGTGGCGTTTTGGACTGTTTGCTTCCATTAATCTTCAGGTCAATGTGTACATGCATTCGATTTGGGTTTTGCTTGTTTTGTTTTTTCACAAAAGGTCGTTGCACTGTGGCTTGTACTTTTTAACCTTCTTCTTTATCATAAAGACGTCTCAGTAATAGACGCCTTCATCTCCAGCACAGTAGGTAGTGGCGGCTGTATGGTAATATGCTGAGGGACTGACCTGGCACTTAGTTCACCAATCCCATGTTGATGGCCGTTTAGGTTGTTCCAGTTTTCACCGTTCCACATGGGGTGACCATCCTTTGTACATAAATCTTTGGACACATACCTAATTGCTCACTAAGAATTCTCCGAAATGGAACTGTTGTTGAAAAAGTATTCCAACTTTCTAAAAAAGCTTTTCTCTGTATTCCAGCAGAGACTCTGAGTGCCTGTTTCTTCACTTACATCGCTGTCACTCTTGTTTCATTTTTGCCAAATTAATAGATTTTTAAATATCTCTCTTAATTTACATTTCTTTGCTTACTAGTAAAGCCTAACTTCAAATATGTCCCTTTTTCATTGTATCTCTTTTGTAAATTCCCTGTGATCTCCTATGCCATTTTGTTTTCTTTTTGTTGGTTTTTTTCGTTTGTTTTTTCTTTTTTTCGAGACTAGGTTTCACTATTTTTGCCCATGGAACTGCAGGCTCTCGTTGCCCAGGGTACCACAGACTCAAGCCATCCCCAGCCTCAACTTCCCAGGTAGCTAGGATTACAGGTGCGCACCTCCACTCCCAGCTATTTTTTTTGGAACTAGGTCTCGCTACGGGCCCCAGGCGGGACTCAAACCGCCATCCCTAGCCCCGGCCGCTTCATAGGCTGAAGTTTACAGTCACGAGCCACCGTGCCCGGCCTTCTTTTTTTTATTTTTTAATTGTCTGCACATGTGTTTTTTACATCGTTATATACCCCAAGGTTCTCCCACCACCTTGTCACCATGAATCATCATCTTACTCTCTTGTGTTCATCCCTCCCCCATTTTCACCCTCCCTTGCTTTAATGCTTTAGTTCTGATGTCAGTTTAACTTTTCCTTGTCTTTTTGGGTTTTTTTGTTTCCCTATATCCCACATGTAGGTGAGACCATCCAGTATTTCTCTTTCTTTTTAGCTTATTTCCGCTAGCATGATTCCTTCTAGCTCCATCCATATTGCTACAAATGCATTAAGTTTGTCTTTTTTTTTTTTTCTGGATAATATTCCATTGTGTACATATTACATGTGTAGGCATTTTCTTAGGTGGGCTCTCAGTTTCCCTCTCCTTACAACATTTATCTAGTTCCCCTCCAAGCTTTGTCCTCCCCTGGCTTCCTTCTCTTTATCAGTAATATACAGAAGTTGCCATTTTTTATATCCTAGTGATGGAACGGATATCCTCTTTGACTTTCACTTTCATCAGTAATTTGTCCTGCAACTCATACCTGATGAAGTCCCCCCGACAGTCAGCTTCCATGTTTCAAGTATGACCTACTGCTAGGACAATTTCATTTCTTATAAAAATTTTTATTAACTCATGTCTTAAAATATGATTTGCCTAGAAAAAGGAAAGTCATCTGTTTTCATAGTGTTAGCTAACTTTGGAGATGAATTCAAATGTCAAGTTTCTCAATAGAGTCTCTTGATGGACAGAAAAGTAAATACTCCTTTGTCAATAACTTTCTCAAAAATGAAATTTCTTCTGACCATAAAAATAGACACATACTGTAATAGAAGGAACATTGGACTAGAAATTCAGTCACCTGAATTCTAGTCCTTTTTCTTGCATCTAGAGGTATAACTATAACTCAATTAGTCTGTAAAACAAAGGAGTTGTTTTGCAGACCAATAAAGTTACCCTTCTGTCACAGTATTTTGTAATTCGTTTACTTAATTATAGTTTTCACACACACACTGTCCTCTCTGATCTTGGTGCCATGCGAGGAGATGTACCTTAAGATATATACCAATAATCTTTAAGCCAGGACTTAGGATAATACAAATGTCAATCAGTGAAGAACCGTTTAAAAAGTGTGGTATATGCATGAAATGGTATGCCGCAGTGACAAAGATCATGGAAATTCTCATTTGTCAGATAAAAAAAATACAAAGTACGAAAGAGGAGGGAAGTGGGTGCCCTGGGCCTCTGTCATTCACCCCTGCAGATCCGCTCTTCTTCCCCCTCGACTGCACTGGACCAAGAGGCTTGCTTGCCTCTGCAGCTCCTGCTCTCTGGATCTTGCTGGAGTCAGCCACTAGGCATTAGCATATCAGAGAGAATAGGGAGTCAGCTGTATTATTTGACAAAGGCTGACTCTTAAATGGCAGCCCTCTCTACTCAGCAATCTCCACCACTCTGTTCTGTCACCACTGCCTCTCAGGGCTCCTTCAGGTCTACATTCACCTTGTTCCTCTGCTTGGTGGAAACCTCTTCAAATTGTCAGCTGTGAAAATGGATGTCATTTATTTTCTGCTGGAGTACTGACTGGTACACTAAGCTATCTTTTGGGTTTAAAAAAAGGGGGGGGCAAAAATAGAAGAATGTATATATTTATTTTCATGTACTTGGACAGCAAAACTCTGAAAGACGGGTGAGAAACTAAGAAAGGGAATCAGCAAGTGTATGGAGAGAAATGAGATAATGGGAACTGAGTCTGAGGGAGAGCAACTTTACCCAGCCTACCTTTCTGTGTAGTTTCTTTCTAAACCATGTAACTATATCACCTGCTCCAAAATGTTTTTTCTGTTTTTTTGTTTTTTTTAATTGAGCTCATGCTCTCAATCTAACTGTCTTTAAACATTGAGATTTTATTTCAGGACTGACGGTCATAACATCTGGATCATTGCAAGATGAGCTTCCTCTTGCCCAAGCTGACCAGCAAAAAAGAAGTAGACCAGGCGATAAAAAGTACTGCAGAGAAGGTCTTGGTCCTCAGGTTTGGGAGAGATGAGGATCCTGTCTGTATGCAACTGGATGATATTGTAAGTGAATTTTTCAAATAAATGGCTTTTATTAAATACCTGTACATTCCCAGGTCAACATCTGCAAAAAGCACGAAAGGAAGCAAGCAGGCCCCAGAGCACACTGGGCTTGCGTGAGCCCACTTTCAAGATGACCGCAGGGCTGCCCACACTGAGCCCCCACACCTGTGTTTGTGCTGTATGCCGTTCCCTGCTAGCAGCTGTCAAAGCTCGATTTCATCAGCAAGGCTCTGGCACACCAGAAACATTATTCACAAGCCTCTGTGAACACGATTATGTTTGGTGCTTGCAAGAATGGGATATGGCCGTCGCTCTCCCAGATAGGGAGATGAGTATCCAGAATGGGCACAGAACACACAACTGCAGGGCTGGAATCTGAACTTTGTTTTCTCTGCCAAAATACACTTTTCTAGTGTACCGCCTCCACTGTGTGCCTGATGATGACCTCTGACCTCACAGCACATCTTTATACCTCAGAGAATAGGGGACAGAGTAGGTGTACTCTTGCCTCTATTATGGAGAGGCTCACCACTTCTTGTGGGTGCTGACGCTCATTGTGTGGGTCTACTCCATTACATCATTGCAGTGATTTAAAAGTGAATGTGTGCAATGTGTTAACCTTGGGGTAAAGGGCCAAGAACTTATACCCTCAGTTTTAGGGTAGGGATTATCACAGAGGTCAAGAGTATAGGCTCTGAAGCCAAGTGGCTTTATGTAGCTAGTAGTGAGAACAGGGACAAATTATGTCTCTGGACCTCAGTTTCTCCATCTAGGAAATGGGGACTAGAACAGTGCATACCTCATAGAAATGTGGTAACGATCAAGTGAGTTAAAAATTGAAAAGCACTGAGGACAGACAAATATTTGCTGTTGTTAAAATTTCTGGAGGGACTAGAAGAGATTTTGAGGAATTGCAGTGCCTGAGGTGTTTTTTGGTTTGTTTAAGTGAACATGGATTTTATAAATCCATACAAAGTTTTTGTAAAAACTGTTTAGAACCAAAAATAGGAAGAAACATTTCGTACATTTCACCTGGCACCCTCTCATTACCTCTGTCAACATCAACTCAGATTCTGAATGATGAAGTCACACTCTGTCTTACATGGAACTCAAAACAGACAAAGTTTTTGCCTCAGGAATTTTTTTCAGACAAAATACTGCATTATAGTGAAGAGTTTCACAAAACATTAGCTACCTTTCATACTGTAATCAATATCTCTCTCCGCTTGCAGCTTTCTAAGACTTCTTCTGACCTGAGTAAAATGGCTGCTATCTACTTGGTAGATGTGGACCAAACTCCGGTTTATACACACTATTTTGACATCAGTTATATCCCATCAACTGTATTTTTCTTCAACGGGCAGCATATGAAAGTGGATTATGGGTAAGTTCATTGACATTAAGTTATTGGCATTTTTAAAGTGAATCATCTAAGCAGCTCCAGCAGCTCACCTATTTTCTGGCATGTGATGACTTTGTGGATCTCTTAGTGGTACTCTTTCTTAGGTTGACACATTCTCGATTTACTTATGAAAAATGAGTGTTTTTGTTTGGTAAGATGGACAAATTTTATTTTTTTTTATCGTAAAGATGTTTTTTTAATTATTTATTTATATATATATTTCACATCATTGTGATCCCTGGGGGTCCTCCCAACCTCCCCTCCCTGGCCACTCCAGCTGGTGCCCTCCCGCAGTTGTGTACTTTCATTTGGTTGTCCATATATTAGTGAGACCATTTGGTTTTTGTCTTTTTCCTTCTTCTGACTTGTTTCTGCCAGTGTGACTTCTTCTAGGTACATCCATGTTACCAAAAACTCATCAAATTTGTCATTTTTTTATTGATGTGTAATATTCCATTGTGTATATATACCACATCTTTTTCATCCAGTCCTCTGTCTTGGGGCATTTGGGTTGTTTCCAGGACCTTGCAAGATGGACAAATTTTAACATCTTACTTCAGTATGAAAGAGTAGTGTAGTTTGTAAAACACTGGCCGTCCATACAGCACAGAAAGTACAGAACAGCTCTAGTAGTTTCCTAGAAATCTTACTTAGAACAAAGTATATAGTTCTTCAGTTTCTGGTACCAGTGGTTTGCATTTATTTAAAAACAAAGTTTTCCATCCAGCAAAAAAAGACATGTCTCTCTTTTGCCAACTTTCTTGTCTTTTGCATCTTAGAGAATTTTGAAGGTCTGTCAAGAATAATGTCAAGAAAAAACCTTTACTCTTTCCTTCCATCCAGTCAGCATCCAAGTACTCAATATTATTTTGAACATATTCATAATTAACATTTCTTGCTCTGTTGAAGTGTCCACTTGTCTCACGTTGTGTACCTTTTTTGTCATTATCTTTTCGAAAATGTACTAAATGTTATGTGTTTTAAGTGTTTTGAAGCAATTGTGCTAGAATACAGTCAATAAAAGTATTAATTTGGTGCAACCTTTTTAGAGAACAATTTGTGATACGGCATAGCACCTTAAAAATACATAAAATTTTTATCCCAACAGTTGCATTTTGAAGAATTTATCTGAAAGAAGTAGTAATGTAGGCAAAATTGACTGCATGCAGGTTCATGTCACCGTTGTTTAGAAAGCAGAATACTACAGGGCAATACTAGATATCAATCTAATATGACATAGATTCAGGTTTTAATGTGTGAAAGTGTTCTATTGTCTATTAAAAAAACACATTCTGAAGAAACTTGATGATTTACGTTATTGTACAAAAAGGAATCATTGTGTGAATGTGTACACACAAGATTGGCAGGGTATACACCAAAATGTGACCTCTGACCTAATACGTTTTTCTTCTTAAAAAATTCTACAATAGACATATTTAATGTTTGAAGTATGAACAATTTAAAAAGTCATGTTTAATGTCTGAAATGTAAAACATAAAAATGCTAATACCACTCAGAATTATGAGCGGCTAGAACTCAGAGAGGATGACTAGGTGGTGAACTGTGCACACAGCACCTAAGCAAAAGGAAGTAACCCGTGTTCACACTGGCACCCAGGGCATTCTCCTTGGTAATGACTTGAGACATGATTAAAATAGACTTTGCTGTCTGCCCCGCTGGCCTTCGGGTAAAGCATTGGCCTTTGATGCAGAAGCTTCTCTTCAGCAGGGCTTATGCTGTTCCAGCAGCTGCAGCCCTGGTTTTAGTCAACCAAGAAACGGACCCTGTGGTCACAAGTGGAGAAATCAGCATCGACCTTTATGCCCCAACAGGAAGGAAGTAACAGAGCTGCTATTTCATTTACTTCTCCTGAAGCTCTTCAGCAAGTACTTGTTCCAAGTTCTGAGAGAGGTTGTTTCTCTTCTGTGCTATCTAGGTCTCCAGATCACACTAAGTTTGTGGGAAGTTTCAAAACCAAGCAAGACTTCGTAGATTTGATTGAAGTGATTTACCGAGGAGCAATGAGGGGGAAGCTTATTGTCCAGAGTCCTATTGACCCCAAGAATATTCCCAAATACGACCTTCTCTATCAAGACATTTAGCACATTAGCTGCTATCGGAGTTGAAGAGAAAGGCGCATCTGGAAGCAGTGCCCGAATCCAGCTGTGCTGTTGGCCTGGAGTCCTTCAGAGCCACACTCAGTGTCTCAGCACGGAACATGCTGACTCCTGAGGAGAAGACCTGGGATGCCCGCCTGTCTCCTCCCTGCCGTCCTGTCAGCCGCAGCCAGTTTCTTCAGCGTGATTTCCTTCAGCTTGATGTTGTGCTTGTCTTTATTCCTTAAGCTAATACAGAACCCTCCTAGCTGTTGACTAACATAGTTTGCTATGATGATCTTTGTTTGATATATGAGTTGAAAGCAAAGCCAGTTCCTAGAAGAGCAAAGTCGTGTCCCCACCCCGACTGTGCCCCCACCTTATTCCTCCACTCACATATTGGTATCCTGCCTGCTCTCCTGTCTCTCCTGCCTTCAGCCCTTATGACTGACATCGTTATTCTTCTTGGAATAAGTTAACTCACTACTGCCAGTAGGCAAGATTGTATTTTGGAGCTTTTCTACCTTTGACCTTTAAAACAGAATCTGACTTGCTCGTTTTCTAGTGTTTGTATTAATGCATAGTCAAAGAACTTGAACTTCTTACGTCCAACTTTACCTAGACAAAGAATTCACTCCCTTCCGCGAGAAGGTGCGCCCCTCTCCTAGAAGTCAGCATTCTGCCTCTTCCTGAGGCAGAAGATTGTACGTCAAGGACTGAGAACCAGAAGGAGAGATCGGAATAGCTAGAAGGACGGATCAGCTTTGTGGAATTTTCTCACAAAGAATTCTCTTCCAGGGTGCGCTGGCACAAGTTGGGTAAGTTACTGCTCCTCTCAAAACCTCAAGGCACTGACTTTCTGCATCGGGAGAGGAGACTCAGGGCTGGTGGGCAGCAGGCCAGGCCTCCTGAGACCTGCGAGGCAGCCCTCAGCCTCCTTGCCCCATCCTGTCTGGGGCCAGTGTGTCCGCAATGGTGCCTCCTTCCCCAACCTTTCTGCCACGAAAGGTAACCTCGCAACCTGGGCCTAACCAAGGGAGCATCACAGGGAAGTGGCTGGGCCCTTCCGTGTCCTTCACTAACAGAAGCAGAGAGCCACCCCGGAAGTAAAACAGAACAAAACCCTCCTACCACCGCCTTCGTCTCCTGCTCCCACTTCGGTGATAATCATGATGCATGGAACTTCAGCAGCTGTCTGGAGCCATGAGGCCACCAGCACTGGACTAAAAAGGAGTGTGCTGAGAACCAGAAAAGCCTGGAGCCCCACCAAGGACTGAGCTCCTGAGGGAACTATAGACCTGCCTTCCCCAGACTTCCACGAAAGAATGAAACGCCTTTGGTGCCTGTCACTGTTAGCTGAATTTTTCTGTCACTACCTGAGTCATTCAGTATTTGATGCGTGGCTGGCGCTGTGCCAGCAAACCCTCAGAACTTGTGTGTGTGACATTGTTACACTTCTTTCCTCCTGAGGGCCTCAAGGAATCTCTGGATTCTTGGTTTATGTTTTGGTTCCCATCTTCCCTGCTTTCCCTTTCGCATGTGGTCTTTGGGTACACACTGCCTACCCTGTCCTAAGCTTGATGCCACACAAGGACAGTTGACCCCTGAACCGGAAAATAAGCTGCTTGGGATGCAGAGCCTGAGCTCTAGGAAAGCAGGAGCTGCTTGTGCCCAAGAGCCTCTCAGCACAGGGCTAGGGGTGGGTGCGGGGGTGGGAAGAGAAGAAGGCCAGGAATTGGAGGTGACTCAGAGCTACTTAAACTGAGAGAGGCACTGCTGAGAGGAAGGCAGAGAAGCTAAGTGAATTGAAGAAAATGCCAGAGGTTTTCTCATTGTGTTCCTCCTGACCTGGTGACCAAAACCACATAAGGCCTTAGGTAATTCTTCAAGAAAACTGGAGTGGTTTATTCAGGAAAACTTAGTGCTGGCGACACTATCAGAAGAAAAAGGTATATAACTCTTAAGAAGAGGCATTTTTTTAGTATTTGAGGTATTTTTCAGTTTCTGACTGTTAACATCTTTCGCAGGTTCTAGAATGTAGGTCTGAATCTCTCATTGGTCTAGTAGCCCTGACCTGTTGAGAACTGACAATGATCTGGAAGGTGCATGCGAGAACTTCATGGTGAAGGCCAGGCTGTGGTAAGGGAAGTGACATCAGATGGCACTTTACCCCCTGAGGAGAGGCCATAATTATGCAGGACGAGAAGGTCCACTGGTGAGGAAAGGTCAGTGTAACGAAGCCTTCTAGCAGGAAAGTACAGTTAGAAGAGCTTCCCATTTACAAAGGTTCTGGATTTTTCTTCTGAGTGACTTGTAATAGCAAGAGCCTTATCTTTGTGAAGTGGTCAGCTTGCCTTTGACTCCTTGGGGAAAAGGGTGACTTTCTCCTAAGTTGGGAAAGCAGTACCTGCTGAGGAAGAAACTTCTGCCTCTTTTCCAAGTTCCAGCGTGTTCGTGCTGGTAGGGGCTGCAGAGGTGACCTGCCTGCCCTCAGGGAAGAGACCGATGGGCAGGGAGCAAAGACTTTGGACAGACCTGAGTGACCAAGCTCTGAGTCAAACCCAGCCTGTGTCACCGCCTTGCTTGACTTTCTGAAGTGCTGGTGCCTGGGAGGACTCTGCCTCACACATGTTTCCATCCCACTCTGAGCTCACCCTTCTTCCCCCTGCACTGCAGAAAGGCAAAGGGATGCAGGAAAAAGCTCAGAGTTTGTATTCAGACCGCCGTTGGCTCAGGGGTCTGCTGCACTGATAGCTGTGTGACCTTCAGCAAGTCACTGCACCTCTCTGATGCTCTGACTCCTCGTCCATAAATAAGGGTAACAGTGGCCTTTCTGAGGTCTGCCACAGAGTGGGATCTCGGTTGGTGAGCCCATTCCCTGCAGCACAAGTTCGAATCACCTGGGGATAGGGGGTGAAGAGGGGCCCAGCAGGTATGGTGATTCCTGCAGTACCGCCAGTGCCGCCGTAATATAAAAGAGGTTAGGAAATGTTCGTGGGTGACTCAGCTGAATGGGCAGCCAGGGCCCCCTCGTAGTGACATTGTTGAAACTTGTCTTGGCAGGCGGGGTCCGAAAGACCTGTGAGAAGAAACAGGAGGCAGGGAAAGAGCCTGCAAAAAGAGGGCGAAAAGGGAGAGAGAAGCCAGAAGCAGCGGAGAGAGGTGTAGAGGATGCCAGGATGGCAGGCTGCTGAAGAGGAGCCAGAGTGGCCGGACTGAGCGGAAGCCCCCTGGAGCAGTGAGCCAGTGGTGGTGAAGATGATGGAAGAGTGGCCGGCAGAGGAGTAGCTGGTGTGGAGTCGAATGCCAAACGGCAGTCCAGGGGTGCCCAGGGGCTACTGAGGGCAGGCCCAGTGAGCGTGGCCAGATGCCATCAGAGACAGGCCTAGAAAAGAAAGTACCTGACGCTGGAGCAAGTGGCATGGAAAGCTGGTCCCTGGGGAAAGCCAGGGATTTGGAAAGCTGATTTTGTATCAGTACTTGTTGGAAAAGTTTGAAGAACCTTGGAGAAGCTGAACAGCTTGGAACACTGGGAAGAGAGGGAGCAAAGAGAAGACAGAAAACAAAGACTGGATTTTGCAACATGCCTGCATCAAGTTTGGAGAGGCAGAAGGGCGCCATCTTGGACATGTGTTTTTAGGACCTACAGTGGTGACGGGGGTAAGATGACTGTTCATTCACGGCACTAATGACTTTCCATTTTCTTGTTAAAAACTTGCTAATAAAACCCTGCAGCTGAGATTGCACCGTGACTCGCACGCTGGTGGGAAGAGCTAGAGGGGCACAGAGGCCGGATTCGAACAGCATCCCTTACTTCCCTTCGACTTGCTGGCCGGAGACTGCTGCCCCATCTGCACCGCATCTCAGAAAGACACAAGACTGAGAAAAACAGCACAGGAATGACGCCAAAGGAAACTCTTTATTAGCTGACTCGGCCGTACAGGGCAGGGGCCCACTCGCTCCACCCCTCTTTATCTCATGCGTCCACCTGTCTGTGCCCCCATCCCAAGCAGAATCCCAAGTGCGTCCAGCCAGCCTGGCACTAGTTGTCGGCCATGGTTTTCTGAACCCAGTCGAGGATGGAGGACACCTTCACGTACACGCCATACTCGGCCACAGCACAGCTCTTGTCGAAGCTCAGGATCCCGGCCGCGTACCAGGTGTCCTGGTCCTCATCACGAACGGCGAAGGCCCCGCCAGCGTCGCCGTGGCAGGTGTCCTCCTGGTACCTGGAGAGGCCGGCGCAGAAGGTGTGCTCGTTCAGGGTGGGCTGCACCAGCACAGGGCTCTTGGAGGCCTGCTTCTTGGGCGCGGTGGTCCCCTCAGGCGCAGCGGTCCCCTCGGGCGTGGCGGTCCCCTCCGTCCCCTCGGGCGCGGCGGTCCCCTCAGGCGCGGCAGTCCCCTCGGGCGCGGCAGCCCCCTCGGACGCGGCGGTCCCCTCGGATGCGGTGGTCCCCTCGGGCACTGTGCTGCCCTTGTAGTGCTCCACACACTTGTCCTGCTCAGCCACGGGCAGCATGACATACTTCAGGTGGTCACCAAAACGGAAGTTGGCGTTCCGCCCCCAGCCAGACACGTAGCCCACACGCCCCACTTGCGCGTAGTCTTTGGACGGCAGGCAGATGGGCATCACTCGCTCTGTGATGGGCACCTTCTGTTTGAGTTTAATGAGCCCAATGTCCACCTTGGAGGTGTCAGGGTAGAAAACCACCTTCTCAATCTCCACTTGCTGCCTCCTCCCCAAATAGAGCCTTAAAGTCGGGACAATGTCTTCCGCTTTTGCATCCGTCTTGTGACCCAGGAGATTTTTAGCCGTGGTCAGCAGCCATTGCTCGCTGATCAGCGTGGCCCCTGAAGTGAGGTTGTGGGAGATCATCTTGGCCTGCCAGGGGAAGCTGCCTTTGGCGTCCTGCTGTCCACCCACGATCCGTTGCAGCTGGTCCACTGGATGCTTAGGCTTTCCGCACACTGTACAAGAAACAGAAAGTCAGGCGCAGAAACAGCAGTCTCCTGAGCGGGGAAAGAGGGCTGAGCGGATCAGGGATCACTAACCCCCTCCCATCCCAGCTAGAGAGCCCCCCAGACCACCCCCAGCCAGGTCCTCACCACCTGTTCTCTCATTTCCACCATTTGCGATTTTAAAGGGTTGGTTTTTTTAATTGTTTCCATCATTAAGACAGTTCTATCTCCTGCTTTCCTAACTCATAGTTTCCTAGGAAACTATGGAGACTTTAAAACCCTGGCTGATGGACGTTGTGTCTGTTCAGCACAGCAAAGAAATGACACGCGCTGTAAAGCAACGCAACTACGGAAACTCATTCTGAACCAAATTCTGTGTCTAGCAGCAGTGGCTCTGCCTCAGGGGCGGTGTCCACAGTCAGTTGATGCCCCTCAGCCCCAGCGAGCATGAGCCTCCGTGAACGTCATCAGTGCCATCTTCAAGCTGCTCGGTCCCCTGCCCAGCCCTTGGGGCTCTCCTAGCCCCTCATCTCGGCTCACACATCCTCACAAGCCACACAGGAAGGGTGGCCCCTGGACATGGGAACACTCACCCCTCACCACCCACCCTAGGTCTGTTGCCCAGCACCCCTGGCTTCCTACCTGCTTCACATTCGGGAAGCTTCTCTCCAAGGACCTTATTGATCCACTGCTTCTCGCCATTGAGGGTGTAAACTCCTGAAACAAAGGGGAGAAATTGGATCTGGACCAGCATGGGGAGAGAAGGAACTGAAAGACTGAGAGAAGGGCAAGAGAGAGAGCAGGAAGGGGCAGGAGAAGCCCACTGCGGGTGAGATGGGGGAAGCCTGGCAGCACAGAAGGGCAGCCGGGGGAAGAGCAGCTCACAGCCTGCTTCTCCCCGTCACAGGCTCTGACCTCAGGTAAGCTACTCATCTCTCCAGGCGTTGGTTTCCGCACCAGGAAAGTGAAAATGACAGTCTCTGTTCGGAGGGCTGTTGTAAGGACTCGGTAGGTGTGCACATAAGTGTGAGGCCTTCAGTGCCAGGAAGGCAGAGCTCACTAGGTAAGGCTGCCTGGCCTCAGCTCCATCCCTTGTTCTTTTGTCACCTCTCCCTGGGCAGCTAGCTACTTGGGTGGGCTGCAGCAGGAAGGTATCGCCTCCCCCAAACAGAAGAGAGCAACTTGAAACTGAGGCGTGTCCCTTGCTCACACACGCCACAGCTTCTGGTGACTAACTCTCATTAGGGGCTGAATCTCTGGACTCTGAGCATAGGTGTGCTTCCTGGCCAGTCACTCCCTCCTCCCGCGGTGGAAATGCAAGGGGTGGGAGGGCACAGAGACTCCTCCTCCAGCTCTTACCATCTCCCTCAGTGCGCAGTTTGTAGTAGCGTTTACACCCATAGCGAACCGAATGCTCCACATAGCCGTTTGCAATCTCAGGAGGCTTGGGGCAGCTGTCATCTGCAAAGGAAAATAGCAAGGTGGGGTCAACATATGGAAGTTTCTCCCAGAGACCCATGAAAAGTCAGGTGAAAGGAAGCTGCTCTGGGTTAACCTCCCTCCACCCCCAAATGGAAGCCAAACATCACCTTGCTTCTGGCTGGCTCCCCAGTGCCCTTCATGGCACTAAAAGACCAAAGACTAGTAATGAGAAAGGGCAACTGGATCTTTCCCAAGGGGGTGCAGAGTGGGTCAACATGGGACGCAACAGTGCGAGATGTGCCTGCTGTTCCTCCCCACGCCCAAGCTGTACCTGCATCATATATGACATCGTTGCCAATGTCCACCGCGAAAAGCTGCCCACAGAGCAGGAGGGCAACCACGCTTCCCAGCACTCTGCAGAGAGAAGACAGGAAGGGGTGCCCAAGTGGTCATCCGCTTCATGACACACCACACACACTGCACCCTACCACACACACCATACACATATCACACCATGCACAGCACACATACACCATACCTCACAAACCCCTCCCACTAGGCAGTAGAGAAAGAAAATAGATACATGGAAGTATTAGGACCCCCTGCCAACCCACATCCCTACATACAGCTTCCCGTTATACCCAGCGAGTTCTGAACTGCCAGGAATTTAAAAGAAGCTTTATAGAAGGCACTGTGCTCTTCATAGGTGCAGGGCCTCAACTTCTGGCAGCATTTAGGAAAAACACTGATTTGGTAATAGTGTGTGAGCTCTCAGCAAAGAGCAACCTCCCTCAGGTACCTCCAAGGTGTCAGGCTACAAGATACCTTTAAAAGATGGATAAAATGAAGATGGGAATGTGATAGTTATGTTAATCTCTCCACCCTGGGCATCTCCCATAAGAAGCTTTTGAAAGACATAATCAACGTAGTTGTTTCTATTGTATGATCTTTTCCCATCAGAAAATGATACATCCAATCCCAAAATGCAGGAAGATGGCTGGGGAGATAGCAGACCTCCTGAAAGCCTGGCCATGGAGGTGGGCATCCCAGCCCAGGCCACACTTGCGAGGCCACCTTCGCACTGACCGATGTCAGCTCTTCAGAGATTGCTTGCTTATGTTACTTTGCTATTCTTGTCATTTCAACAAAATTCATTTTATTTTGATAAAACTGAAGTACCTGTCCTGTGCCACTCAAAACGTGTCACCTTCTTACACTTTAAAGGAAAGTTATCTGCTAGGAAAAAAAAAAAAAGCCAGGAAGCCTACCATGGGAGCCACTGGAAAACTTCATAACCTCAAGGGAAGAGAGTCTTTAGAGTGAGTCACGTCTCCTGCACGAGACAGCTCTGTCTAAGGCAGAGGAGGAAGGACAGCTCTTATCTTTCACAGACTCAGAAGAACAGAGGATTGAACACACTGAATGCTCTCCACTCACTCTCATTTAGCCAGTTGCCATATTTCTTTACTATAGCTTGCCACTCTCCTATGGGTGTCTATAAAGGATGACAGCAGAGAGGGAAAAGATCAGCCAGAGCAAAGTGGGGAGCTGCTAGCAGACCTGTAGACTCACCTCATGGTTTGTCCTGCTTCTGGAAGAGCAGAGCTGTGGGGGCCTCTGTTGTTGCTTTTATGCCTCCAGATCTCACTCCACCCCTTTCTGATTTTGTAATTCCTGTGACAGCACAACTGTGGCCTTGTTCAGGTCACTGGCTATTTCCAGTAACAGAGCCACAAACATGTCTGTGAAGAGTCAAGCCCTTGCTTCACACTAGAGTTTCCCCTGGTGTCCTTTCACAAACCCCAGAGAAACCTGGCAACCTGATAGGCCCCTGCCGCTGCCAGAATGTTTCCCGAAACCAGCCACTGTGCAGGGCTGGGGGAGTTACCATTAGTCTGTGTCTCTTTGTTTTGGAACCTCTCCAGCATTGAAGAAAGCCCTCCTTCAGGCTATGTCAACCACCCTGGTAGACACCCTGCAGGTTGGTTGGGATGGACGCTGGAGAAAGCATTTCCTTTTCACAATCATGTTCCCCACCATGTGTTGACATCTCCCTGTTGCATAAAGTTCTGCAACTTGAAATCAGTAAATATATTATCTTGTGTCCTCTGATTGCATGGCAAGAAATCACACGAACTGGTTAAAGCTCTGGAGTGAACTGACTCTGTGGCACAGATTCCAAGATTTTATAATCCAGAAGTTAGTTCAGATGGACATGGGAAATGTCAACATGCTTCAGTCAAGTAGCTACACCTATACATCTCAAGTACTATTCAAATGAAACAATAGCAACTCAATGGGAGGTTGCTTTCTTTCATTAAAAACATCTTCAGTGCTGCTGAGTTACCCAGAATAATCCTGACATTTCATGGTTACACGGATGTAATAGCAGAATCTTTGGAAACAACACAAATGTCAATTATTAGAGACGTGGGTAAATGATGTGTGCTATGTTCACATAATGGGATATTATACAACTGTGGAAATGAATGAACTACAAAAGAACCTGGATGATTTATAAACACTTTGAAAGAAAGCTGCTAAGTTACAGAAAATACTTTCAGGATGAGAGCATTTTTATAGACCTCAAGAGCAAGCAAAACTTGGCAGGGGAGTCTTACATATGACACCAAATGACAACAAAAAATAAAATTAAAAATTTTGTGTATCAAAAGACAATGCCAGGACAGTGAAGATAGTACAACTATGAATGGGAGATAATATCTCCAAATCACATCTGATAAAGATTTAATATCCATAGTATATAAACTCCCCACAAGAATAACAAAAGAACAAACTAAATTAAATGCAAGCAAATGATTGGAATGGCATGTTTCCAAAGGAGATGTACAGGGCCGGGCATGGTGGCTTGTGCCTATAAGCTTCAGCCTATGAAGCGGCTGGGGCTAGGGATCGCGGTTCGAGTCCCGCCTGGGGCCCGTAGCAAGACCTAGTTCCAAAAAAATAGCTGGGCGTGGTGGCGTGTGCCTGTAATCCCAGCTTCCTGGGAAGCTGAGGCTGGGGATGGCTTGAGTCTGTGGTGCCCCAGGCAATGACAGCCTGCAGTTCCACGGGCAAAAATAGCGAGACCTAGCCTCAAAAAAAAAATGTACAGATGATCAATAAATACTGGAAAATGTCATTTGGAATAATCAAATCGAAACCACAAGCCACCACCTCACACCTACTAGAATGACTACCAACAAAATAAAAGCGATATAATAAGTGTTGGCAAGGATGTGGAGAAACTAGAACTCCGTGCCTCACTGGGGAGAATGTAAGATGATATTGTCTATGTGGAAAACAGTATGATGGCTCCTGAAAACACCATAGAATTGCCATGTCCAGCAATTTCGCTTGTAGGCCCCAAACAAAAACAAAAGAGGACCTTAGCAATCTGTACCCGAGCGCTCATCACAGCATAATTCGCAATAGCCAGGAAGTAGGAGTTCACGTGTCCTTCAACAGATGACTGGGCAAATGAAGTGCCACGTTGTGTGCATGCGCTGGAGTCGTGTTCACTGTAAACATCACGCTAAACGAAAGAGACCCAAAGACAAATGTTGTGTCCCTCCACTCACAGGAAACAGCTCAAGATAAATTCATAGAAACAAAGTGGATGAGACAGGAGGTAGGGGCCAGCTGGGAAGGAAGAGGAGCTGTTGTGTAGCGGATGCAGCATTTCTTTTGGGGGGCTGACAAAGTTTTAGAAACTGGTGGTGCTTGCACAGCATTGCAAGTGTAATTCACGTGCACTGAGTTTTATCTGAATTTGTTTCCAAGAAAAATTTCAAGAAAGAGTAAGTTTCTCTTTCTTGGGGCCAAACAATTTTTTGTTTTTATTTATTTGTTTGCTTGTTTGTTTGTTTTGAGACTAGGTTTCGCTATTTTTGCCCGTGGAACCGCAGGCTGTCATTGCCCAGGGTACCACAGACTCAGGCGATCCCCAGCCTCAGCTTCCCAGGTAGCTGGGATTACAGGCACGCACCACCACACCCAGCTATATTTTTTTGGAAAGAAGTTTCACTACGTGCCCCCGACTGGACTCAAACTGCGATCCCTCACCCCAGCTGCGGCTTCCTTGGCTGCCGCTTACAGACATGCACCACCATGCCCAGCCTTCCAAACAATTTTTTAAAGCAGGCCAAGCAATAGATTGCATGAGCATAGACACCGATAAGACAGAAACTTTTGTTTTACAAAATGGGAAACATTGAAATTAAATTGTTAGAGGTAAAAGGTCACCTTTTGTAGGGCAGTGGGAGAAAGGCATAAGACAGTGGCACGTGGGTAGATACATTGTTCATGAGCCTGCTTTTGACTGGCTGAGAGGTTCCTAAACATACTGTCCAATTTTTGTGCTCTATTTTTTTAAAGACTGTGTCATGTATGTGTAATTATAGATAATATTTATAGTTATCAAATAACATAAAAACATGAAGGGGATCACCTGACAGACTTATAAACAGGAGAAGCCCAGACCCCTCCTTCCAGAACTGGAGATAAACACAGATCCAAGCAGGGGTGAGGACCTGCATTTCAACTGGCTGTCAACAACCCAAATGCCCCAAGACAGAGGACTGGATGAAAAAGATGTGGTACGTATACACAATGGAATATTACACATCAATAAAAAATGACAAATTGGATGATTTTTTTGGTAACATGGATGTTCCAAGAAGAAATCATATTGGCAGAAACGAGTCAGAAGGAAAAAGACAGAAACCAAATGTTTTCACTAATATATGGACAACCAAACGAAAGTACACAACTGGGGGAGGGGACCAGCTGGAGTGGCCAGGGAGGAGAGGCGGTGGGTGACCCCCAGGGATCACAATGACGTGAAATATATATATATATATATAAAGTATTTTAAAAAATAAAATAAACTGGCTATCACCGCTGCTAACTCTCTGTGCACCTGCAGTGCAGCTGTGCAGCTCTTCCCACCGTGAGGCAGAACCTATCCTGCTCCCCTGGAATCTGGGTTGAGCTGTATGAGCCTCTGCTAGGGAAACAGTGGCAAACACAGCACCCAGAGACTTGCAACCTGCTGCTTCATCATGGCTGGAGGAGGAGGGGTACAGAGAAAGGCACATCTCACACCCCCCCCACCAGCCGGATGTTGATCACAGGTCCAAGAAGGAGTCTGTGCTGAGATGAGCTCAGCCTCGCCCAGCCCAAGATGACCCCCAGCCCAGTCCAGCCCAGCCCAGATTGCCGACCTGCCAAACCAGAAGCTGGACGCTGGCGGCCTCTGCGCCTTGGGCAGGTGCTTAGAGAAATGGGTATTAACTCCTGCAGCCCACATGTGAAACAGGACCGTGGCTCTCCTCTGGTGGAATCTTAGGTGAAGGGGTTAGAATTCCACCCCCCACCCCCACCCCCGCCCCGGGCCCCTGACCTTCTAGATCTTCTGTAGCAGCTTGTTTTTATCAGCTCTTTGCCACTCGGTTCCCTTTGGCGACCACACAGGACTGGATGACGTGCCTGTGTTTCCCAAAGCCTTCCCTTGGGAAAGCACGTGCTGCGCTGAGACGCCCGGCCTGGCACCTGGATGGCTTCCCCGAGCGGCAGCTCCTGTCCCTCCTCGCAGACACTCCAAGCCTCAGGCCGCCATCGTCCTCTGCCTAGTGTCCCACAGGCATCACAACGCTGGGCTGTTTCTCCTGCTCTGCCCTGCCGCCATTCCACGGAGAATAGCGCTGGGCCTTCTTCCTGTGCCCCCCCCCCCAAGCAAGCAATGGGGTAAACTCTGGTGCACTGTACTGGGTTCCGCGGGCTTCCTCTTTAGGCAGCGACACCTTCTCCTGTCGAACAGGAAACCTCCCTCGCCACCAATAATCGCTCACCCACCAGGTGCATGACAGCTCCTGTGAACAAAGCCTGAACTCTCCTCCAGTGACCCCCCCTCTTGGGGGATGGGTGTATTGACAGCCTCCCTGCCCTGAACACCCTTACACC
The DNA here is from genome assembly GCA_004024945.1 of Uropsilus gracilis. Lineage (NCBI taxonomy): Eukaryota > Metazoa > Chordata > Mammalia > Eulipotyphla > Talpidae > Uropsilus > Uropsilus gracilis. The sequence continues at coordinate 3,582 of PVHY01014697.1, read as the reverse complement.
TTTATTGACTATGCCAAAGCGAGCAGGGATCGCTTGAGTCTGTGGGTTCAAGACTACCCCGGGCAACACAGCGAGACCTAGTCTCAAAATAGCAGGGTGTGGTGGCGCACGCCTGTAATCCCAGCTACCTGGGAGGGTACGGCTAGGGAGCACTGTGGGTTTGGGACTAGGGAGTCTGTGGGTTCGGGACTACCCCACGCAACATAGCAAGACCTAGTCTCTGGGAGAAAGAGAAAGGAGAGAGAGAGAGAGAGAGAGGAGAGGAGAGGAGACAGAGGAGAGAGGAGACAGAGGGGGGAGAGAGAGAGAGAGAGAGAGAGAGAGAGAGAGAGTATCCAGCCCAAAGGCTTTTCCCCGCTAGGAACCGGGACAGGATAAGATGAGGTGATCAGCAGCACCAGCCCCAAGGGAGCAGGGAGTACATTCTGTAGCCTGGAAGATGGACGGGCAGGGCAGCACTTCGTCGGGGGCTCCCCGGGCAGAGCTTCAGGCAGAATAAAACTAGTTTTAAAAGATGTCCTGTCACTGTGAACGTCTTGGGATCTTGCACACTGCCGCACAGCAACAGACAACTACTTCAGCGTGACCTCCTTTTAGAGGCACACAATTTAAATGCCATAAGAAACGCCGAGATTTTATATGTGTGTGTATTTTAAATATATATATTTTTAAATACTTGCTCGTTGTTGGGAATTTAAGATAATTCTAATCTGTCGGTTAGAAATACCTTACACGCACATGCACATGGGTAGGAGAGCAGGTTCATTTTATGCCATATGAATGTATGGTTAACCCAGCATCATTTACGACAGATCCTCAGCGTTCAGCTCAATGAATCTTTCTTCTAACTGAAATAACATTGCATGATATGTAACAGGACTTGTCCATGTGCATCACAGAAAAGCAGCTTGTCCGGCTATCGCCTTGAGTTCACCCCTGGAGTCCAGTTCTGCCTTTCCCCATACAGTTGACGCCTTCACCCGATTTCCGCACCCCTTTCCTCCTTCCCTTTTCGCGACCATGAATTACTCTTACAGTTACAGGTTTGTTTTCATTCTCTGTAATTTCTCTGTTTCCTCTATATAGCACATGTGAGCGAAATCACACAGTGTTTGTCTTTCTCATCCGGTTTACTTCACTCTCTGTGAATCTTTATAATGCCTGTGCAGTCAGCGCTCAGGTCAAGCTGTTGAATATTTACAGCACCCCAGAAGACTGCTTTAGCTTCCTTCCAGTCAAGACCCTGCTCCCAAAAAGTAACTGCTGGCCTGACTTCTCTTTTGATAGTGATATTTCCTGAAGCCCTTGAATTTCAGATAAATTCTATATCAATAGAATCAAGTAGTCATCTTTGTTCCTGGTCTCTTTTGTCTTGAGAGTCAGCCATGTTGTCACATTAGTTTGCTTTTTCATTACTGAGAAGTGTCTCATTGGATGAATGAACCACCATTGATTTATCCACTCTCCTGTTTATTGATGTTTCAATTGATTTCAGTTCAGGAGATTTATAAATCAAGCTGCTATGACCATTCTTGTATGAACATTTTTTTTTGGATGGATGAATATACTCATTTCTCTCAGATGGATTACCTTGGTGTGCCATGGAGTAGGTGTCTGTTTAGCTTTAACAGATATTGTCACAGTTCAGTATATGCTCCCACATGCCAGGTTTCCATTTGCTCATTGCCAATACATTTTAATTTTAGCCACTCTGGTGTACATGCAATAAAAATTAATGATGGCTTTGACTTGCATTTCCTGGATATCAGATGATGTAGAACATTTATGTGTTCCTATCGATCCATTTAGATATCGTCTGAAATTTAGATAGCCTTTTCTTTGTTGATTTGTAGGAATTTTTGTCCCGATCATTTGAACCCTATCTTTGGTTAGATAAATACACTGCAGACATTTTTCCCATCATGTCTTTTCACTCTCCTAAGTCATGCATTTTGATGAACAAAAGTACAAAAAGTTCTTTATTTTAGTAAGTCCTAGTTTGTCTGTTGTTGTTTTTTTTCCAATTTTGTGGTCAATGCTTTTTATGGTCCAATTAAGAAATCTTTGGTAACAAGGCCAAACATATTTTTATTCTGAAATTTGTTGTTTAACCTTTCATATCTAGATCTATAATCACTGTGGAGTTAATTTGTGTGTGTGATGTGAGATAAAAGTTCAAGTTCACTTTTTCCGTGCCATTTAAAACCAGATATAAAATTAATTCACTGTTGTTGACTAAAATAATTATCCTTAGCCCTAAGTAATGATGTCATTTTTGTTAAAAATGAGGTGACTGTGTATGCGTTGGTCTCTCTGTATTCATTCTGTTCTGTGAGCCTGTTGGTTTAATCTTGGGCCATTGTTCTTGTCTTAACAAGAACTTTATCGTGAATCTTGCTACCTGGCATTCCAGCTTTTTTTTTTTTTTCCTCCACCACCAGCCTACCTCCAACTTCATTTCTTCAGGATGATCTTGAAACCTGTAGGTCCTTTGCATCTTGCCTAAATTTCAGGAATGACTTTCAGTCTTCGCAAAACAGAACAGTTCATGTTGTTCAAAATTTCATTGATCTCAATAAGAAAATTAAACATGGACGTTCCCATAGGCCTCCTTTGAGGGCGTCTCCCTTGTCCCTGGTCACCAGCGACCGGGACTGGAAGTCCTGTGATGCCTGGAATGTGGACATTGGTCCCCAACTGTACCACCTTAGTGCCAGTGGCTCTCTTCTGGAACACTGGGCCACCAGCATATATACTGATCCTTTAACTGTGTGTGAGGGCTCCATACCTGGGAAGCCAGCAAAGGCCAGGATGGCCATGACTGGGAAAAGCATTAGGAAATAGCCCCAGGAAACTGGCTGGCAAAGCATTTGGAAACAGTGTGCCCTGCCAGCCAGGTTCTGGATTGAACCATCCACTGAATCATCTTTTTTTCATTATTATATAAGATTTGTTTACATCATTTTTTTCTTGCCTTTTGGATGTTCCTCCCCCCTCCCCTTCCCTTTGTTCTCCCCCACTCTGGTCACTCCATCTCCTCTTTGACTGCCAATTGTTGGTCAATTTTTAGCCCATTGGATTTTTCCTTTTCTTTCCTGGAGCAACATCTTCTTCCCAGGTGAAGACGTGGCTTCCTGGGACACAGTGGTCTGTGCTTAGTTTTCCAGGTATATCTTTGTTGGGGGCAGCCAGTTCGCGCATGTTTAAATCCTTTCAGAGCCTCTTCCTTCTTACTGGTCGTCTTCTCCAATCCAATTTCTGTCACATTTTGCTGCTTCTGTGTAGTTCTGGTCTCTGGCATTGGGAGGTTTCTCCCAGCCGATGTCTGTAGGAAAAGGTTCTTTTTTTTTTTTTTAATTTTTCAGAATTTCCCATTTTTTAAAATTTATTTATATATAAATTTCACAACATTGTAATCTCAAGGATTTGCCCCCCCTTCCCCTCCCTTCCCCCCCTTTCCCTCCTGCTCATAGTTGTGTGCTTCATTTTGGTGCTTAGCTTGTTTTGACTTTTCCTCAAGGCTTTTGTTTATTTTTTCACTATGTCCCATATATTAGTGAAACCATTTGGTTTCTGCCTTTT
>PVHY01014696.1:0-37843 GCA_004024945.1 Uropsilus gracilis | reverse complement strand
CCCCCCCCCCCACCAGCCTTATCCCCACAGCCTCTCTAATTATCACCTCCCCTTTCAGATGCTCAGGGATCCTTTTGGGGGGCTGTTTCCTCTGAGGTTACCCTGCAAATCCACTAGAGGAAGCTTCCTCAGCTGGGGTACCCTTCCCCAGGACACCCTCCCTGAGCTGACCCTTCCCCTTCTAGGCCGGTCCAGCCCCCACAGAGGCAGCTGCCTATGCACTTCTCAGCAGCACCCACCCCACAGCCTGACCACAGCCTGGCTCCAAGGGGGCCTGACCCAGAGAATGGCTCAGGTCACCCTGCCACCATACACTGGGGTCCCCTCAAACTGAAGGGCAGACCTGGGGGAACAGTGGGGTGGGAATGAACCATCCTGGAGGGGAGTGACTTGGGAGGGCCCAGAATCTCTTCTGCCTGCCCAACGCCCCTGCCGCCTCTTCTACAGGAAGGTGGAAGGGGAGACCCGGGGTATCTTTAGGTGGACCTTGGAAGCGCTCCATTCCCAAGTGCTCACCGCTGGGAAGACCAGCTCATCCAAAGTGGGCTTGTTAATTCCCACCCAAGGGGCCCCTTCTGGGGGTCCCAGTCAGCCCCTGGCTGCAACTCTGAGGAGCCTGAACTGGCAGATCCTGAGATGTCTCCAGGGCCCTGAACCTGGGTGTGGCCCATAGTGGGCAAGGGTGAGGGCAGAAGCAGGGCTATGCTCCCTGTCTGGGCACTCCTCCACCCTTGGCAGAGACTCCATCCTCCCCTGGTTTGCCCTGGGATACCCCAGGATGCCTTCTCTGTGTGGTATGGGAGCTAAGGCCTGGTGGGGAGAGCGGTGAGGGATACACTGGTGGATGACCCACCTCCGAGCTGGCAGGGCTGCGTGGGCAGCGGGGAGGGCCCTGGGTCCTGGTTGACATGGGAAGTGGAGACTCTGATCCCTGGCAGTCGGGGTCCCCTGGCATCAGTGCCCCCAATGGGCAACGGGGAAGTGACCTTTGCCCCTCACTTCTGGGGGCTGCTGGAGAAGTGGGCCTCTGGCATACCTGAAGTTGGCCTGCTGCATGTGGGGTGCCCGGCCTCGACACCAGCAGCCTGTGTGGCTGGTCACGCAGGCCCATGCCTCAGTTGGCAGGGTCTGGGCGCCCTGCCCACCGGGCCTTTCCCCCAGTTCCTCAGGCTCCGTCAGTGACGCAGGCAGTTCGGCCCTGGCTCAGCTCAGGTTGCTCTTGGCCAACGTGAGCATGCCCGCTCCAGGGCCTGGCTGGGCTCCCAGGCCCCTTTCCCATGCCCAGCGTCCTCAGGGTCACCACCTTCATTTCTGCAGCCTTGCCCATGACTTGCTTCTTTCCAGGGCTTCTGATCAAGATGGCAGCCTTGGGTTCTTGAGGCTTCTCCACCCTTTACCACCAGCAGCTCCGAGGCCCAGCGTGGGGGAGACAGACAAGGACCATGATGTCTCTAGCCCCCCTCCCCCAGGCCCCCTTCCCAGGGTAGATGGCTGGGTGTGGGGAGGCAGCGCTCCCCTGGGGCACGGTGGCCTGGCCATGTAGAGCAGCAGAGCAGATCCAAGGCCCCCCGGGACTCAAAGACTGGCCCCTACGGGGTATCATGTGGCTCTGGCACTGTGAGTGGGAGGGATGAGCCTTGAGAGGGGCTGTGAGAGTGGGCATGTGGGTGTGAGCTCCGGGGAGCCCGCATGGGCTGCTGGGTGGTGCGATGGTGAGAGCAGGAGTGTGGAGACCAAGGCTGGGTGCCTGGGCTTCCAGACTTCCCTGGAGAGGGAGTCTGGGGAGTGCTTGGGACTATGGGAAGGCTGGCCACTAGGTGTCACCAGGTGCTCGTGGGACAGTAGGGCCCTAGGTGAGTGAGGGGCAGGAGCCCCCAGGCATGCCTGCTCCCACAGGCAGGGGGCGCTTCCTGGTCTATCCTGCCGTCCAAGAGTCCACTAGCTGCTGAGCCAGGGGGTGGCCTGGCCCAATCCAGGCAGACATACTCTGCGTAGAGTCCTTGTCTCCACCTCCTGCACCCACAGACCTGGGCAGGGCACAGAGGCAGTGCATGATGGGACACAAAGGAACATCCCTTCCCCCACTCCCAGGCCCTCTCTGGCCAGGACCTCCAGGGCGGGGGAGTCTTCATGCCAGCTCCTCCAGGTGACTACCCTGTCTTGCCCAACCCTGTACCTACCCTGGCCCAATTCAGCAAACAAATTCCCAAAGAAAGCCCTGCTCCCCAGGCCCTTTTGGGCATTCTTTGACCTTTCCCTCTCAGACCCAGTCCTACCCTGCTGCCAAACATGCATTCCTGAAATGCAGTGAGGACCTGCCATGTGTGGGGTGCTGGGGATCCAGCCCAAACCAAGACTGGGCTCTGGCCCACGAAGCTCAGATGTTACAGAATATTAAAGCACCAGCTCAATGTACAGAGAGTCTGTGACAGAGACAGCATCACACCGGAAGCAAATTATGGAGGAACTGAGCAGACAGTGGGAGTGGCTGCTTGGGGGTTGGGGGGATCCCCAGAAGGTTCTTTCTGAGAAGGCATGAGGAGAACCAGTCATGTAAACACCAGAGAGAGGAGCATTCAGGACAACTGGAACAGTATGTGCAAAGGTCCTGTGGCAGGAACAAGCCAAAGCCTGTGAGTGAAACACCGAGGCCTGTTGGATGGTTCGGTGATGGAGGGCAGGAGGAGGCCTCAGTCCACACTGCCTTCTCCCCAGTAAACTCCATGAGGAGAGGTCTCTGGAGGGGCCTTCCCCCAGTGACTGAAGGGCCTTTCCTACTTGGGATTTGTGTCTGGTGAAGCACAGGTACCCCATCTCTGTGAGCTTCGAAGCAGGCAAAACCTCAAAAGGAACATTTCTCTGGTGACCAAGAACTCCCCAAGATAGGGGAGTTGCTCTGTCTCAGCTCCAGGCTCCTAGGGATCTCCTCAGCAGGAGGCAGGGTTGAACAGGTAAAGGGAAGGACAACAGGGTGTCTGTTCTGCATCTCTCCTCTGCTCAATACCCGGCTTGGTCTTCATCAGATCCAAAGGCCTTCTCTTGGCAATGACCTTGAAACCCCATAACCTTGCTCACCTCAGCCTTGCTCGCTGTTGCCCACCTGGCTCCTCCAACAACACTGCTGCCCCCTCTGGATGAGGGCCCCCACCCCCCCTTGCAGAATGCATTGCTTCAAAGCATCGGGCTTTGCTGATGTTTCCCTAAAAGTATTTTTAAATCTCTGCATTAGAATTTGACCTTTTGGCTCTAGGCGGCTGGGGCAGGGTAGATTCATGCCCTCTAATAAAAGGGCATGCTGGTGAGAGGCCCCGGGGAGACACTGCCTCAGCACTTAGTGCAGGGAGATCTGATTGCAGGATAACAGGACCCCGGCACCCCACCACAGCCCAGGCTCCTCCCAGGACAGTATAGCCGGCGAAGTGTTCTGCATAATGCTGAGTGTCTGCAGGGCCTCCCTGTGACATGTGGGTACCCCATGATGTCTGTACCCCACACCTTGCCTGAGGTCATTATGTGTCATTTGCCGACTATAAACCATGGCTCACAGGGGCATAAACAGGTCCAGATGAGCCGTGGTCCACGCCCTGGCCCCAGCCTGGCCCTCCACTTCCAGCTTAGATTAGCCCTAGGAAGCTCCCCATGGGGCCACTCCTAGCTGCCCTCCACTGTCAGGTGTGGCAGGACCTGCAGCTGACCCAGCAGGAAGTGGTGAAGCCTGAGGACTCTGGGGTGCATAGCGCCTTGGGCAGGCCTTTGCTTGACTGGAGAGGAATCAAGGCTGAAGCCAAGCATGGCCCTGTGATGGCCAGCCAAGGTCCCACTCATCCTCATTCATTCATTCATTCATTCATTCATTCATTCATTCATTCATTCATTCATTCATTCATTCATTCATTCATTCATTCGTTTGTTGCCACAGGCTGGCACTGTGGGATCAGTGGTGTGGACACATTGTGTTTTTTTTGTTTTTTTTTTGTTTGTTTATTTGTTTTTGAGACTAGGTCTCGCTGTGTTGCCTGGGTTAGTCCTAATTCCGTGGACTCAAGCAATGCCCAGCTTCAGCCTCCCAGGTAGCTGGGATTATAGGCGCCTGCCACCACACCCGGTGGCTTTTTCAAGACCAGGTCTTGCTATGTTGCCCAGGGTAGTCTCAAAACCATGAACTCAAGCGATCCCAGACCTCTTGCCTCCCAGCGCTTAGACTACAGGTGTGCACCACCACACCAGGCTAGATACATTGTGGATCACCCAACTTCCTGTGCAGTGTGAGTCATGGAAGAGCTTGAAGATAGCAAAGTAAGTAAAATAGGTGGGATTTCAAATATTAGTTGGTGGAAAAAGCAGCACAAAGTGGAGGAAAAGTGCCAATTGAGGGTTCAATTTGCAATGGAAATGTCAGAGGAAGCTTCCTGGGAAGTGACACCTGAGCAGTCCAGAAAGAGATGAGGAAATGGGTCTTGAGCATTTCTGGGGAATAATATTCCAGCAAGTTCAGAGGTCTTGAGGTTGGAGTTCCCCTTGGAACACAATTTTAAAACAGCAGACAGTGACCTGCTCAACCTACTGTTCTCAAGGGGAAGAACCTGGCAAAGTAGAGCCAGGCTGCAGTACCTGACATTCCCAGGAGGGGTCACTGTTAGGGTGGGGTCCCAGTGAGGCCCTGGTGGAGAATTCCAGACCCAAGTGGACCCACGTGACTTTGCCTCGCTGCCAGTGACCTCAAGCTTAGATCTGCTCTCAGCCAGGGGCCGCTGCATGCCCTCCCAGTGGACGGAGCTGCCTCCAGCCGTGGGCCTGCTTGATCAGGGCTCATCAGAAGCCCTCAGCTCTAGGAAAGCTGCCAGGGCTTGGGGCCTTAAGGACTGGTAAGGATTTCTGGCTGAGCCCAGACCAACCATTCCAAGGGACAGCTGGAGTGTCTCTCCAGTCAGCATCTGGCAGGTGGCCAGCACAACCTCGAGCTGCAGCCAAACACATGTGAGCACACACACACACACACAATGTGCCCTTACATGTGCACGGACACACGTGAAGACACGCATACAGCCACATGTCCACAACGCACTCAGCACACACGTGCACATGCCTGTGTGTGCATATGTGCACACTCCCCATTCTTTCCTCAAGAAACTTCAGAAATGGCAGGAGAACCCTCTTTAGGTTCAGTCTGTTTGGGGTGAGTTCCCCTGGGATCCCTGCCCAGCCAGGGCACCTCCTTCCTTCTGGAGGTGCTTTGTCTCAGGCTGGCCTGGTGGGGGTATGTGTGTGAGGAGAAAGGGAAAGCAGCAGTCAGAGGGTCTGGCCACCTCCTGGAGCACTTGGGAGAGCAGACCAGACACCCTCACCATGACTTTCTGGGGTGGCGAGGAATGGGCATTCAGCCAAAGGTGGGGAGCACCCTGGGGTGCTCTGGTCAGTTGTGATGGGGCAGCCAGGCTCATTCCTGGTTCAGGTAAGCTTGGAGGAGGCCTTTGGGGCTCACTGCAGCTGTGACCCTCCCCAGGAAGCCACATAGCCCTTGCCCTGTCCTCTTGAAGACCCTCCCCACCAGCCTCAGTCACTGCTTGGAGGTCAGCCTCATTGACTCCTCGGTCCCCAACCTTTGGGGACACAGCATGCGGCCTCCGGGTTTCTGTTAGCCCCCACAACACAGGCCTAAGCTACTGAGACTTCAGCGCGACAACTGATATCACCGGTATGTGACTATGGGACCCCCGCCTGCGGGCATGTGGGGCCATGACGGGGCTCCGGAGCCCCTGTTCCTCCCAACGAAACTGCTGTGTGGCATGGACTCTGCTGTCCAGCCTGCTGACCACCGCCCTTGCCCAAAGCCTGGGCAGGGGACAGGGCTTTCACCTCCCCCACCAGATCAATACCTTCAAGGTTGCTGTCAGCAAATCTCTGACCCCTGACCCAGGCACACGCTGTGACTCCCGGAACCTATCGGTCTTTCCACCAATCCTTGCCCTGGTCTCTGGGGTGGATGAGGGATGAGCCCTGGCTCCAGTGTAGGCCGCCAGGGGAAGGGAGTGAGTGTGAGGCCATCAGCCTCCACAACAGCCTCTTCCCTTCACTCCACACTCAGGGCCACTGTCAGTGCCGTTCCTGGGGCAGGCAGGGGGTTGCTCTCCCAGGGGCCCTGCCAGGCAGGGGAAGAGGCTGGGCCACATATGCCAAGCAGATAAAGGGCGTGAATAAAGGCTCCAGAGGGTCCCCACTGGGACCCCGGGAGCCCCTATCTCTTGTCTGAGGCTGATAAAGGTGCCTCCCTACCCCTTTCCCCTCCCACAAACTGTTGTTATAACCCAGGCAGAGGCCTGTTGTTCAGAAGCCCCATCCTGGCGTGGCCTGACTGAGAAGGCCCCTCCCAGAGAGGAAGGCATTCAGCCCGCATTGGCCCTGCAGCCAGGGCACCCGTCCTGGCTGGTGGGGGTGGAAGACCTCCATTTCCCCAACCAGCAGGCCCTGTCCCTGTAACTTAGAATTAATCTGTCTCAGCTGCCCTGAAGCTGGCCTGGAGGGCACTGTGAGAGGCCCCTATGTGCTCTCTGGGCCTGCCCCTGCCCCGTAGATGGGGTCAAGGGTTGCCCTGATTGGCCTGCCTTCCCTCTGGCCTAGGTTGCTGTGGGGTGGTTAGCCCACTGTCCTATTAAAATCCGCCATGGACCCTGGGAGCCCAGCTCCTTGGAACCACCCTGGTGTGATCTGGGGAGTTGGGGCTCCCAGCTGAACACCAGGGGCCCAAGGCTCTGCCCCCAGAGGAACCGGCCGCGAAAGACTGGCCATCGTTCAGCCTGTGACCCTTACCTGGATGACCCTTTGCACCTGGAATATCTCCTCTGGGCTCCTGCTGGTAAGAGGAGATCCCTCCCCCATGTGGGTGTTCCTGTCCCTGGGCCTTGGTCTGCAGTGGGGGTGGCCCGGAGAACTGGGGAGATGAGGACAGGAGGGGAGAAGAGAACAGCAGGGGAGGGAATAGAGGGGGGGTGTAGGGGAGGGGAGGGGAGGGATACAGAAAGAGGCAGGAAATGGGAAGGAGCTGAGAACCTCACTGGGAGGAGGGGCACCTAGGAAGTAGGTAAGGACCTGGTTCTGGCCATAGCTGCCTTTCTCTCCCAACTCTATTAGCTACCACCTGGACTTCAGGCAGGTGCCACCCAGGGAGTCCTGGCCACCTGCTCCTCCCCACCCATGTGCGACCTCCCCACCTAGTCCCTGTCCCTCTGCCTTGGGCTATCCCAGGAGCTAGGAGAGATGGGCCAGGCCTGGGGCAGAAGGCTGGCCGGGCTGACCCAGGCCAGGTGGGTGTGCGGACAGCGAGGCTCAGGTCTTGCTGGGGGCACCCAGGAGGCCCCACTCAGGACTCTGAGGCCCACTTCCTGGCTCATCCCTGCCACGGGCCACTGCTCTGTCCCCAACTGTCTTCTGGGCAGTTGGGCCACCTCAGCCACCTGTCTCCTTAGGGTGTGGCCAGCCAGGTGGGAAGCAATCACTGCAGTCCAGCCAAGGTCTTGGTCCTACCTGTGCCAGTGCCTCCTCTCTGCTTACCTTGGGCTAGGCCTGCCATCCAGCTCCAGTCTCCAGACCTTGGGAAGCAGGGTCAGAGAGAGGAGTGGTCCCCACAGTCCCCCCCACAAAAGAGCTGGTCTTAAAATGAAGTCTGAGAGTGCCAGGCCATTAAGTGGGCAATCCTGCTAGAGCAGCTGGGCAGAGGGCTGTGGCATGGGTCCTCTTCCCCCTGGGGTGCCCCTCCTGGTTGGCAGGTTGGGCAAGCACGCCTCAGCATGCTGGGCCCCTAAGCTTTGGGCAATATCTGGAAGGAAGGAGACCAGTGGGGTACAGACAGTACCAGGGCCCTTGTCCCTACAGCGCCCCCCTTGCTCCTCCCCACCCCGCTATGCACTTTGATGAAGGCTGGGGATGTGGCGGCTGCGCAGGGGAGCCAGGCTCAGATCATTCTTGGGGTCTCTGATACTCTTTGGAGGGGCGGATTCCCAAGGTCCACCTAAGACTCCTTGCCACCAGGTCTAGACGGTCAGGCCATGCCTGACGTGTGCATATAGGCATCCACACTGTGTACAAAGACCCACAATCTGCACACGGCTGCTGCGGCCACACTTCATCAGACATACAGCCCATGCTCTGACTCTGCCTCCAGGGAACTCACGGCAGATGCAGGGGATGAAGCCCACCACAGCAGTGGGATCACACAGCCTCTCCTCTGTGTCCCCAGAGGTCCCTCCATATTCACTGAGCAGAATCCAGATCCGGAGGAGGAAGCGTGTCCTGGACTGAATGCCTGGTGGGAAACTTCAGAGGAGAAGCGGAGCCAGGGCCCAGGGCTTGTCCAGGGGGTTAGGGTGCACTTTGGTGGGGTGGTTGGGTATCCTGAACTCCTTGCATCCTAGAGCGTGGGAGCGGTGTCCCCCTCAGGACGGCCTGGAGTGGCTTCTCGCCTCTCTCCACCCCTTGGGGTATGGTGGGGGATCAAAGACTGCCTCGGCTCCCTGGCCGGAGCTGGTTGGAGCAGGTGTCCCGTCTTGGCGAGCAGGGCCCCAGACCTCCGACCCACTGCATCTATCTGACATTCCACTACGGGGCAGATTCTTCTGCTGCGAAGTGCCCGCTCCATGAAAACTTGTGCCCCAGGGCCGTTTGTGAATGAAGCGGATGGGGGCCATGAAGGCAAGCAGGGCCCTGCTGGGAGGCTGGGAGCGTTTCCAAGAATGGGTTTCCTGTCCATGGGCTGTTTCCAGAGACCAGTATGTTAGGTGATGGGATTCTGGGGTGGATGGAACCTGCCATTTCCTCCCTGGGATGAGAGGTTCACAAAAGGTAAGGCAGCTGTTGGGCTCCCATTCCTGGGTGTTTCTTGGGCCTGCATCCTGGCCTTCCCAGGCAGAGCAGGCAGCCACTGCCCACCCACTCAGTGGCCTGTCGCTAGCCACTAGACTTTACTGTTAACATTCCTCCACTCAGTGCAGGGCCTAGACGAGGACATGGCACTGGGCATGCTAAGGGCAAGGGCACCTTCTCTCAGGAGGCTCCCAAGCCTACATCTAGGTGTCCTTCAGGATTCCTCCTGGCCAATAGCAGGTCACAGTCCCTTAGGTCCAGGTCTGGGTCCTTCTGGAGGGTGGCAGGTTAGCTAGTCTGAGCAGGAGCTATGCTAAAGGTCTGGATGGGGAGAAAACAGGAAGTAGTCTCCAGTGCCAGGCGGTCGCCTGGTTGCCATTCATGCCGGGTATGGGGGTGGCTGCTCCCAGGAAGGGCCTGAGTCACTCACTGATGACTGCCACGAACTCTGCATTCAACCTCTGGAAAATGCCACAGGCTCCCGCCCTCCAGCTGGACCCTCTGAAACTGACTAAAAGATCCACACTTCAACCGTTGGGGGTCTCAGTCAATCCACAGCAGCCTCCTGGTCCTCAGCCCTTGTAATATCCTCATTAAGAGCCCAACTGTACTGACAGTATCTGTTTCTTATACCAATTCATCTTCCCAGAACCCAAGCAGAAGTGCCAAGACCCTGTGGCCGGAACAGGTTTGGAACGCTTGAGGAACAGACAAGAGCAAAGGAACCATGGTTTCAAGAAGCAAAGCACACCTACCATGAGATCTGAAGCTAGTTCCCAGACCTGAGCTCCAGCTGTGGCCCTGGGACCTCAGAGTGAGAGATGAGCTCCCACACCCAAGGATGACATGCGGCATCTAGGACCCCTCCTCCTTCCCAGAGGGCAGACTAGGCATAAAAGAAAGTGATGGCAGCTTGACTCAACCATAATACTAGGCAGACCCACTACCCATTGGGTCCCAGACCAACCAACCTTGGCCCTAGGTCCCAGGAACTGGGAGGGAAGGTTTTCACAGTAGTCCCGGGACAGCAGTTGGCGTTCTGGTTCCCTTATTTTAGATTGCGGCTTTGTCTTGATCAAGAGCAACTAAACATGACCGAGCCATGGACACCCTCTGATGAGGAACAGCACACACCTTGTGAATGACCACCTGTGAAGGGAAGGTATATGCAAGAAGCACAGGTGAGTTACTATTGATCCAGGATTTCATAGGAATAGCAACCATTGATGACAAAGATCTAAGTTCATGGAGGAGAGAAATGTCTGGTGAGGCATCATGGCAAAATCCATCAATGGAATAGAATCTGAGTGATGTTTAAAGGCCAGGCCAGGTGTGGGTGCAGGGAAGCTACGGCTGTACCCACAGGCCAACATTGGCTTTGGGCTCATCCTCCTGACCGGGCAGCTGATTTATAGGTTTTCTTTTGACACCTTGTTTTGCTCTTCTCTGGAGCATATGTGGTTCAGACCTTGACTCCCTCCATTTTCTTGTCTTCCCAGAGGGAAGTCATCTTCTAGAAGGCCAGTGTATCTGTTTTGCTGCTCTGTCCCACCCCGCCAATTTGCCTTGAAGGTCCCCTCATGCATGCTATGTGCTCATCATAGATCCTGACTTGACTCCACTTCTTTGAACCCAAACTCATTTCACTATGATTTTCTCAGATTCCAGAAGATTATTTATTTGACATCTGCCCTCTGCTGCTGAAAAGTCTGTCATTAGTCTGATAATGCAGACTTTGTGATGCAACAACCATTCATTTTCCCCTCATATCTTTGAAGTTGTCTCTTGGGTCTACATGTTCTTAGCTTTACTGTGGCATGAGTGTCTTTGTCTTGGTCCTACATCCGCCTCAGATGGCACCTTCAATGTTCAGACCCACTGCATATTCCTGGACATTTCTCAGCTGTTAGGACTAGAGGTTTTCCTGTTTTCACTTTCTATTACTATTACATAGAAACAGAAGCTCCAATTATATGTGTGATGGACCCTCTTGGATCATTTTGCTGATTCTCCAGAAACCTTCATTGTGTCCCCACCCCGCTCCACCCCTCCTTTATATCTCTGTGCTGCATTTCCTGAGACTGCCCAGGTGGATTTTCCAATTTTCTAACCTCTTCTTCAACCATCATGAATTTTCGGGTCTATAATCCATGTGAAGACTATAACCCATGTGATGAGCTTTTGTTTTATATTTTCATGATGATTAGATTTCTTTTGAAATCGGTCTTTATTTTAGAATAGCATTTTTATTATGTCTTTCATTTCCTCTTCTATCTCCTTAATAATTTAACATACACTCTATTATGTTGTCTGTTTCAAATTGTTCTAATATCTCCAGATCTAAGAGCACTTGGTGATGTAGTCAAAGGTGATTTTTGGGTCATTTATAATTTTTTCAAGTTGTGAGTTCATCTTCACGAGGCACTCCTTCCCCCCTGAGGTTATTGTTCTGAGCTATGGAAGTGTTCATAAGTGGTTAAAGTAAGTTTCCTATATCAGTTTTAATGTTAATTTCTAGATTTGGGGTTCTAGGCCTCTGTATTAGGTTGATTTGATCACTCTACTTTATCTGGCTAGAGTTTTGGTTTCTCAAACTTTTTTCTGCCTAGGCTAGAAAGCTTCGTTGCACTTTTATTTATTTATTTTTTTATGTTTTGCGTTGAAGGTGATTTATTTACATTAAAGCCTTCCAAAGGCATAGGAGTCATTTTGTAGCACATCTAACAACATGCATTGACTGGATAAAGCTGGAAATGTCCCAGAAAATTTGTGACCCCTACTCATACTGGGCTCTCAATAACAAAACAGTGCTTCGGGGAGGTAAGAACCTAGACTGACGCATGGCTACAAGCCCCCTTTTGGGAGCAGCCCTGTAGGGGATGTTCTGCCTCAATCTAACGGCCTTCCCAGTCCTTCCAGCAATGACCCTGAGTGCCTCTGGGATGCTAAGGTCACTCAATGCCCAGTACATCTCCTTGCACTTCCCCTGAATGAATCTTCCCAGTGTTACCACTGCCCTCTCCACCATGCCCAGGAGCTCCCTACCTGATTCCAGGTTCAGTCACTATGTTGGTTCCAAACCCCAAAGGGACCCCTATAGCACGGAGCCCTCAGACAGACATACCCTCCCATGTCTGGGAAGCCAGGCTCCCGTCAGCTGCAATCTCTCAGACCATGGCCTTCTGGAATAGAACTGTAATGCAGACCTGCTGTGTCCAGCTGTGGACACCTGTACCTCCTGGTGGCCTAGATCAATGGTCTTCAACCTGGGATGGTTTTGTCCCCCTTGGGGGCTTGGGAATGTCCGGAGACATCTTTTACTGTGTAACTAGTGGTGATGGTAGTGGATAGAGACTGGGATGCTGCCAAATAGTCTACAATGCCTGGAGTAGCCCCCAAGCACAACCACCTGGCTGAAAAGGTCACTAGAGCTGCTGCTGGTGAGAGACCCTGAGAGCAGCCTTTTCTTTCTCCCAAGGGCTCCTGGGCCCCTGAGGGCTGGCCACAGTGGCCATTATGGGTGGGAGGGAGAGGAGCCACTTGAGTTCCTGGGCCCTGAGGCCCTGGCCTTCCAGCGGGAGGGCCAGAGCTGGGCTCCGCCGCAGGCCACGGGTGCGTCTGGAGGCAGGAGGATCTCATCTGATTCTGAGGACGCCGGCGGCTCCACTGTCCTCTCCCTGACCCGGTGGCCCCCAGCGCGCTCACAGAGATGGCCTATGCCAGAAGCCAGAGGCATCACGTACCTGCCCATGAGGCCTTCTCAACAGCCCCCTCCCTGCCGCCCACACGCGTGGCCACGCTCCCCTGTGTGATGTGGGAGCAGGCCCCGTGTGATGTGGGGAGCAGACGTGTGGTCGTTGGAGGAAACCAGGCCCTCCTGGGGGTGGGGGTGAGGACATATCTCTGGTGCCATCTTTCCTGTTCTGATAAATAACTGATCTGTGGTTGAGGCAAGAAGGTCACCTCTGCCAGGGAAGCTCAGGAACAAACCACTTGTGACCGGCGGGAAGAGCCAGGGCGGGGGCAGCGGGAAGTCTGCCTCCCCTGGCCACCAGGCTGCCAGGGCAGATTTCAAAAAAGGGAAGTGGCCAACTGGGGCAGTGCTTCCTGTGGTCGCAGCAGGCAGTCAGGGCCTGGAAAATCAGAGGGTGGCGGCCCTACCCCAGAGAGGCTGAGGCGAGCTTCCCTGGTCAGCAGGTCTGGGCGGGGCCCCAACTGGGCCATCTGCTCTGTCATTCCTGCTTGGGACTGGGGCCTTGGGGATGGAAGGGTGAATGAGAAGGCCCAAGGGACCACGAGTCCCTGATTGGCAACCTCCCAGAGCTCATGTCTGGCCCCCACCCTGGGGTGAGGGCCACCAGGACGTGGCGATTTGCTCCTTGCCCCTTCTGTTCTCCAGATGCTGCCATCCGCACCGGCTCACAGTCCTGTGTGAGGTGTCCACTTCTCCTGCCACTGCCCCTTTCCCTCCGGGAAGCCCCAGCTCCTGGCCAGGCTGTTCTGGGGAAGCCCCTTCTGTCCAGAAGGAAGGCCTGGCCCCAGTAGCCTGTGTGAGTCTGTCAGGCTCCTGAAGCCCCTCCAGCGGTCAGCTCTGTGTCCCTGTCTCTTGGGAGTGAAGTGGGGGCCCCGTTGGACCTCCTTGATCTGAAGCATCTCCGGCAAGGCCCAGAGGAGTGCTGGGCTTGGGAGGGGAGGAGTCCCGACACTGAGGGCTGCTACCCCTGGGGCCCTGTCCCTGCACCTCCCTGAAGGGTGAGTCTGCCTGACTTTCCACCGTCACTCCGGCCCTGCCACACTCCATCAAACACAAGTAAAGTCTAGGGGTCTCTGCCCCTCTGGGCTTGTTGAAGCCCCTTCTGGTGAGCCCTGTGGACAAGGAGCAGAGCCCACCAGGCCTTCCAACTATGCAACCCACAGCACCCCCAGCATGGTGCTCTTGAGGCTCTAAGGTTTGGGGATCCCTGGGCTGGTTTGAGGTGTGTGAGCTGTTGCTTCCCCCTCCCCATCACAACTAGGACCTGTGCCTGGCAGGGGTGGAGCCAGCAAGATCAGCGTCTGGTTTCTGAGTTGGGGCTCCAGGATGCTGCTCTCAGACAGGCAGGTGAACCCTGCCTCCTCGGCACCCCGCACACCCCTGGTCACTGCTCACAGTGACCCTAGTTGGTCACCACCTGTCCCCTCCTTTTTTATTCTCCCCTCTTTCTTGATGTTGGGTCACCATTTCCTCTGTTGTGTCTTAAGGCCCAGCCCTCCCCTTTTTTTTTCTGTGTCTGTAGTAAGTCCCTCCATCCCCAGAGCCCCAGGCTCTTTGCATATATCTACACACCTGTCAGTCTATTTTCCTGTTGCTCTTACTGTTTCTCTGGCCTCATCTTCCCATCATCCCGCTGTGACCCCGGCTCCTCCGTCTGGGTCTGTCTCTGTCCCCTTGCTTCTCTGTGTCTGTGTGTGCTTGTGCCCATCTGTCTATCACTCTTTCGCTCTCTGTGCTCATCCCGGTCCCCCAGGTTCCCCAGTGTCTGCTTCCAGCTGCAGCCCTGGGAGGACACAAGGGGGCATTTCTTAGTGTCCCCCGGCCCTCTTGTTATCAGTTGGAAATGAATCAGAGACTAGGAAACGGGGGGAGTGGGGGGTTATCGCCTGGCACACACGGGGCTCTCGCTAATCTCTGGCAGCCCTGGGTTCGAAAGGAAATGCAGTTGCAACACCGAGCCCTTCTTACCGTCACTGTCTGTCCGCGGGGAGGTTGTGGGGGACCTGGGCTGGAGTTTGGAGAGGAGAGATGGAGAGGCAGAGGGCTGGGCCCCAACCACTAGCGGGCAAGTGTGCATCCACCTAAACTCACACTGTACACAAGCATGTACACTCAGGCCCAAGTGTGCACACACACAGGGAGCTTCCTGCATCCTTGCACACTTCTCCACACTAAGCCTGGGGCTTCGTCCTTCCATTACCTTTGCAAACCCACACCCAGGCTCCTCAGCAGATGGCTTCTCAGGCCTAGTCCTGGATGCTGCAGCGCATTGTCCTCTTCACAAAGGAGGCGCCTGTGAAACTCTGCCTAACCGAGCCCTCCCATGGTTCCCAGGACAGCCCCATCCTCGCTGGCCTCCAGGCCCCTGTGAGTCCAGTCCCCTCCCACCCTCGGCTTCCTTTGGTGCTGCCACGTTGACCTCCTCAGTTCTGCACATGCAGGTCCTTCTGCCTGAACCACCACGCACCGTCCCTCATCCACTACCCCCTGTCCCACTCCTATACATCCCAGCTGAGTAAGCCTTCATGTCACCTCTTCAGAGTCCTTTGCAAGACTCCAAACTCCAACTCTCTTTCAGTCCCTGGGGCTCATGGCATGGGGTTCTCCATCCCCAGTGGGGCTACTCTTTTGGGGGAGTGATTCCTTCCTGACCTCCTGATGAGGGTGGGCATGAAAAGATGGAGTCCTTTACCACCTCTCCAGCCTAGAACCGAGACAGCGGTGGAATGCACAGATGACCCAGGGCACAAGGAAACACTGGCACATCCGCCTGCAGATGCTGGTGAAGGGAGACTCGAGCAGAGACACATGCAACCCGAAGCATGTGCGGGCTGCAAGCTGGCACCATAGTTAATGGAGGGGGCACTTGATTCAGCTCCTAGGGAGCATTTAAAGACAAGTGAGATCTCAGGGACAGGGTCGGAGGAGCACATGTGAAGCTCAAGCTTGGTTATTTTCTCAGCACGTTTTGCTTTCGGAATCATCAGTGGAGTGAAACCGGGCCAGGATTTCTCTCCCAGGCTCCAGGAGGTTCCAGCTGGAAACAAGCCGTTGCAGGGTCAGCGGGGTGAGGAGCTGGGCCAGAGAGGGATGTAGGCTGGGGAGAGGGCCTGCCGGCCAGGGAGTGAGCAGGCTCTTGGGCAGAGAGGGTGGTGAGGGCAGAGGGCAGGAGGGCAGCAAGGCAGGGCCTGGGGGGCCTCCCCTGGCTTCGTCTGGGGCCCAGAGGTGGTAGGGTGACTGCTAGAGGAAGCAGGGAGTGGGGCGAGCAGAGGAAGGCCTGCGTGCCTGCAGCAGGGAAAGACTCTGAGGTTCCAGGCACGTGGTGGGTCATCCAGAGCATGTGGGGCAGCTTCTCTCTTGTGGAATGCTCCCCGTCACCAGTACCCAATTTAGGGGAGCAGCAAGTCCCTCTGAGGTCCTCACTTACACCTGAGGTCCCCCATCAGGGCATACTTTATCAGAACCTGCATTCCCCAGCTCGCCAGGACCTGAGTGCGTGTGCCACACACCAGCACCAGCAAGTGGGGAGACGCCAGAGCACCCCTGACATTTTGTCAAATCAAAGGGCATTTCCTGTTGCTAACTTCTGCTCCCTGGCCAGCGACTGACTGCCCCCACGGCGGACACCACCTCTCCCCATGGAGGCTGTTCTCGAACCCTCTCGCCCTTCCACCAGTGGGATGACTGCGGGAGGTCATACGGCACCCAAGCCCAGGGGCAAGTTTTTTTGCCCCTGGGGGGCTGGTGGCTGGCCTGGCGTCACTCAGCTGGAAATTCTGAAGACTCCTCGGCTGATGTGAGAAACGTGAGAACAGGGCTGGGAAAATCGGCCGTTTTTGTGGTTTGGGGGTTTGAAGCAAGTTTCACAACTGATCTCCCAAGAACACGGTCCAGTCAGATGCGCTCCCCGCCCGGGGGGCCCTTTCCCTGCCCGCTAGCGCTGACCGCCTTCCCAGCTGAGGGGAGGCCGAGGCTGAGGCCTTGGCAGGAGCTCTACCTGCCTGTCCAGTCCTGCCCTACCGTCCAGCACCCCCCCCCCCCACACTCCCTCTTCGGGCATGAATGAGAAAAGCTAAAGCAATGGGCCCTTTGGAGGGAGTTCTTATGTTTCTGCACCTCCTGTGGTCCGGGGAGCATTGTCTACTCGGCTCCCCCCTCCCACCTGGAAGTCTTTCTCAGATGCCTCTGAGAAAGGGGCAGCTGTACCCTACAGAACAGTCATCCTGTGTCACCGTGATCTTGGTTCGGGTCTGACTAACAGGGGTACTGGAGAGGCTTGCTCTGAGAATGCAGGATGGGAAGCGGGGTTCCAGGGAGGTCCAACCAGTGTACCCTGCCTCCTCAGAGCCTCCACTGCCCTGGGACAGACAGCACCCAACATGGGGTGGGAAGGGGTCCCCAAGGCCTAGCCCTGCCCTCAGGTGGTCTGGCCTCCCAGCCTGTCCTTCCACTCTGGGAAGTCCCAAGCTGTCTCAGGCCAGCCTGGGGCAGAACTGAAATTGGTGACATCTGTCTCTCTGGCCCCTAGGCTCCCACCCCTGCCCACTCACCCCATTCTTCCTCTAGGAACCTCCAAACTTGGAGGAACAGCCAGTATACCTTCCCTGAGAGAGCACTGCTGTCCTGCCTTCCACTGCCTGGCCCTGCTGAGCCAGGAACACCTCTCATGATGGTGACTGGTGTGTGATATGTACCCATCATCCCTCTGCTCCTGTCACCATCGGCCTGGGCACTCCATCTCTCCTATCCCCCAGAGCAGAGGGGATGCTGAGGCACCAGCTGGGCAAGTTCCTGTTCCAGGTGAGTTGTGAGGTGGTGTGCACAGGACAGAGCCCCGCCTCTTCCCTCTGCTGAAGGGCTGGTGACAGTCTTGAGTGCAGTTGTCAAGTGAGGGTGGGACGGGACAAGTCCCACAGGTGAGTGGTCAGGGGTCCCACAGACAGGGTGCGAGGAGGAGAGTCAGGTCAGCCCTGTGGGGAACTACTCGGGAACCAGGGAAGCCAGAGATACTTGGGCAGATAGGAAGGTGGATGCTGGCCCACAGAGCCCTCTCCATCAGAATCAGAGAGGCATGGACAGCCCAACAGCCTGAGCGGACAGCCAGCTGACATCTAAGGCCTCTTGGTGCATCGACCCTTTGGGTCTGCGTAGCTGGGTGCAGGGGAGGGTGTAGGTGTCAGGGACAAGAAGAGGCACCCAGACACACTGCCAGCATGGGGCCCAGGAAGGCAGGGGTGTTTTTGGTGCATCTGCTGGTGCCTGGTCCTCCTTCCCGTTCCCTATCCATGTACCCCCCTCCCAGCTTCCTGTTTCTGTTTTGGGGCTGCAGGAACTTCCTCTTCTCACCAGGGCTCAAAATCACTTGCTGGGCTCAGCTGGCGACCCAGTGGGGGGCTGGTCATCCCTGCCAAGGGACATCCACAGAGGGAGGTTACTGTAGTCCTGGCTCACAGGGCTCACTGAGGGGTGAACCAAGGCTTTCCCCATAATGCTCCTGCTGGTGCTCCTACTGGTGCTCCTGCAGGGCTCCGAGCCTCCTGGGCTGCAGCCTCTGGCATGAGCACCCCTCAAGGCCCAGGCGGGTAGGGCCTATGGGAATACCCATGCTACGGTTGTGCCCCACCCCTGCCTCAGACAGATGAGCTGGAAGGCTTCTTGCCCTCCTCTCCTTCCTACTTCCTTCCAGAAACACTGCCACTTGTCAGGGGTGCTTGTGGGCAGCACCACGTTGGCCCGTGTCTCGTGTCCCCAACAGCATAAACTGAAGCTATCTGGGCACTGCAGCAATGCAGGGCTTGCCTGGGCAGAGTCTTGGTGAACTGGGGGGTGGGGGGGTAGATGGTATGGACTGTGAGCATGTGCGTGAGGGCAGGCGATTCTCTGGGTGGACATGGGTTTACATGTGTAGGGAGCACCATCTCTCTCCTTCCAGTTGCATCCTGCACCCAGAACAAGCTGCCCCCATCCCCCATGGAGCTGAGCTGTGTCCTTCGGGAGGCTTAGGATGAATGAGCTGGCTGCTCTGGTCCCGGTGACTCCTTGGGGGTGCTTAAGGGTGATGCCCAGGTGCAAGCATTGGAGGCATCATGAGGTGGGTATCAGGAAGGCTGAACAGTTCTAAGCTGCCACCTTGACCCACTGAGGATACAAGGTCTCCAAGAGACATGCCCAGGTAGGAAGTACCCTGGAGATGGGACTTGGGATGAAGGCAGGCCTTGATGCTGAACTCACACCCACCTAGCTGCTCAGCCTGGCAGGGGATGGAGCTCAGGAGCCAGATGCTTTTCCCGGGGCATGGGGCAGTGTGGACAGTGGCATCGGCAGCCACAATGCCTCTAGCCAACATTTCCTGAGCAGCCTCTAGTCTCCTTTAGCGTCTGATGACCATCACTGTCCCGGATGAGTAGCCCAAGGCACTGTGGTCAGGAGGCACAGAGCTAGCGCCCCAGGCTGGACGTCCATACAGCAGGCATGCACACCAGCCTCTGCATGCGCCTCTTCCCTCCCTGGGAGCCTCCTCCCTGCTGGGAAACAGTGGAGGGACCCCAAGAGTCAAGGTCACCTGGCACCCCCTCCATGTACCCCACTGTGCTTCCCATTAGCAATGGGGGGGGGGATAGTAGAACAAACACTCACAGATTGTTTATGCTGAGGTCTCGGGGCCATAATTAAGTCTCTGTGAATCAAGTTGTTATCAGCCAGGTATCTCAAGCAGCCTCCAAAGGGGAAACATCCTGGAGCAAAGAATGAAGGAAAGTTGGATGGGTTTTCAGAAATTTTCAAACCCTGAAGAATAGGTCTTTGTTGCCAGCTCCCTCCAGTGGCAGCCTGCCTGGCCCCTGGACTCCGGAGGCAGCCCCAGGCCAGGAGAAGGACCAGGTGCCCCTTTTAGCCCCCAACCTGGGCAACCAGAGGCAATACCAGCTATGGGCAGGGCCTCAGTAGTGGGATCCTAAGATGCCTCTCCCCTGCCCTCAATGCCCCTACCTCCCACTGCCAGGTCCTAACAGGTAGGCAGCATGGCCAAACTAGAGCCAAACCCAGGTGGGTGCTGAGTGGACTAGAGGTGAGCAATGACCTCCGGTTGCCCAAAACCTCTCGTTGTCTGACTCCACCTCACCCCACCATTCTCTGCACCCCCTTTGTTAAAGCTGTCTCCTCCACCTACAGTGCTTTTCCCTGCTCCATCCCCCCTGACAAAGTCCTACTGTTAAGACTTAGAAAGAAAAAAGGAAAGACTTAGCTTGCACCCTCCACCCCCAGCTGTACCTGCACCCCAGCTCAGCGTTCCACTCCTTCTCTACCCTTCCCTCTGCCCAGCTAAATGGCTTCCATGCCCCAGGGTCTCTGTCCTGAGGGCAATCTTAGAGATCAGGCCAGCCCCATCCCTGACAGAGTACACACCTAGTTCCTACTCACTGGAGCACAAAACGAGTGAGGATGGACAGCCGTGTCACCCCGAGACTGCTGTCAACCCTGGAATGCTCACTGAGTTCTCTGAGGGAAGTGCTGGTCACCCCACTTTTCAAAGGGGTTCACTGAGTGCTGAGAGCAGGGATGATTGGTGCTGCTTGGGTGATGATGCAGCGCACAGGGCAGTCAGCTTCAAACCTTTCTTGGCCAGGGCCAGGGGGTAAGTACTTTAGGCTCTGTTGGGGCTGGGGGGTGGGGAGGGGGGAGGCCTGGTGGCTGCTGCAATTGCTCCATTGTTATTCTAGGGCAAAAGCAGCCGAAGGCAGGACAGAAGCAAAAAGACGTGGCTGTGTTCCAACAAGACTTTGTTTACAATTTCACCCCATTTTCCTATGCCATGAAAAGCGATTCTTCATTTGATTTTTTCCGAACCATTAAAAAAAGTAAATCTCATTCTCAGTTGACAGGCAAACCTGAGTGGGTCTGTGGCCTGTGGTTGACTGATCCTTGGTCCACGCGAGAGCCAGGATGCGTCTGTCTCCAGTCTGTCTGAGACTGGGACTGGCCAGTCCTCCCTTGGGGCCTCCAGCTCAAACACGGTGTGTGCTCAGCAAATGAAGGGAGCAAACAAATAAGTGAACCAGCTAATCTGCTCTCTAACCAACTAACCAGTTAACTAAGCCCTTATCTCTTGAGTTCAGAGTCGCCCCTTCCCACCTCTGGGCTTCCTTAGCCTTGCTTGACCCCTTGCCCTCTGATCTGTCTATTGCAAGGACTTCTTGCCCAACCCCCATCTCCCTGCCTCTGGTTAGGGCTCTCCTCAATCCCTCAACCTTCCTGAGATCACGTGAACCCTAACAGAAGCTCATTAAGTGCCTAGGAACTGCTAACAGCCACTTGAGAATGCCAGGCTAAGGGTGTGGGCAAGGTTGGGGGTTGGAGGGCCCAGGTGGGAGGGGGCTCTGGAGCTGGGGGGCGGGGTCTAGCTGCAGCCAGGAGCTAGGGAAGGATTTTCCAGGTAGACAGAGGACACATTCCAGGTAGCAGAATGAATGTCTTAGACAAAGGTGTCGAGGTGGGACTTGGCAGAGTATGGGACCATGGTAAATCCAGGAGATTAGATACAGGGGCTCCACTCAACAGGTGGAGAGCAGCCCGGGTGGAGCCTAATCTCACCAGGAACAAAGGGTATGGGTCCAAATCTTGACCCTAGTCCTGACCCACTCAGTTGGGCCTGTCTGTGCGGTGTGAGTGAATAGGAGCCCCTCAGGATCCCCCCTTACAGCCCTGCCCTCACACCATTCCTATGTCAGCCTCAGACTTTAGGTTCAACACTGCCCTCTCTGTCGTTTACTCACTCAACAAACATAGGCACGTGGCTAACTACTTGTCAGATAGTTACTCTCCAGTTTGTAATCATAGGGACAT
Organism: Uropsilus gracilis; assembly: GCA_004024945.1. Lineage (NCBI taxonomy): Eukaryota > Metazoa > Chordata > Mammalia > Eulipotyphla > Talpidae > Uropsilus > Uropsilus gracilis. The sequence goes on along the minus strand of PVHY01014696.1, from coordinate 16,392 downwards.
GGCTCTCATCTTACAGAATTGAGGGCTGCTTCAGGAAGGCCCACCTGAGCAAGAGAATGGGCCAGCCCCGTAAAGGTCTAGGGAAACCACAGTGCAAAGTGCCTGGGACAGGAATGAGCTATAAGAGAAACAGTCCTGAGGGAGGGTCAGGGTGATGAGTGTGCAGGTGAGCAGGGTGACGGGGCCGTGGGACCCTTACAGGATGCTGGAAGGAGGAGAGCAGGTACCAAGGCCTTAGGAAGAGGAGGCAGGTGATCAGGCTGATGTGTGCAATCGTCTCTGTCTGGCTGCTGCTGTGCGAGGAGGCAGGGTGGGAACCAGGGGCCAAGAGGCCCCCAAAAGAGGCTGGTGTGTGGACAGGAGTCCGGGTCCTGCTGGAGAGCCCGGGGCCCAGTCTCCGCTGGAGCAGGCGCAGCAGCTGGGGCAGTCGTGGGCGGAGGGCAGGCCCCAAGCCTGCTGCTCTTGGCCTGACTCTGGCGTTGGCTTGGCGTGCAGCCGCGGGGGAGCCTTGTGTGGGCACGTCCTGGGGCTGCCTGCCGCCCTAGAGAGAGGAGCAGGCTGATGCTCAGGCAGCGGAGATGAGACGGGTTGTGGGGTCACGATCACTCTCTGGAGCCCGAATGGGGCACAGGTGACAGAGCTCCTCTGTCCCACCAGGCTTGCCCACATCCAGCTCTCAAGTGGGGGGGCCCACGCAGCGCCAGGCATGCCCCCATCCCCATGGTCCTTCAACCAGGCAGAACCCCAGGACATAGGAGTCTGCATCTGATTCAGGCCAACCCTTAGTGGGGCCCCTCCCACCATAGAGCTCTGGGTACCCTCCACCCCAAGACAGGCCTGGCCAAGCTGAGGGGTGTCAGGTGCTGCTCTCTTCCTGCTTATCCCCAGGTCCCCAGTGGCACCAGAACATTCTAGGCAGAATTTGTCCCAAAGTCAGAGGCTGTGTATTCAGTCCTGGTCTCAGAATTCCCCGGGGTGCCAGGGCTTGGGCCCCTGTAAACCACGTGGCTGGCATCTGCAAGGCAGGGCACACACAATGTGAAGGTCACCGGGCAAGCAGAGCAGAGTTTGCTTGTGAGTGGGGGCGGGGTTGCTGCAGGCCTGGGCTTTGTGGTGGCACCTGAGGGCGGGCAGACCTGCATGTGCATGCGTGTGCGTGGAGGCATTTCTCTGTGTGCGTAGCTGTGTGTGTGCCGTGCCTGGCATCTGTGAGCACACATGTGAAGGTAAGTATGTAATGAGCATGTGTGTGTACGAGGGAGAGAGAGTGTGTATGTGTGTGTGTGTGTGTGTGTGTGTGTGGCCTATACTCCTGAGGCTGACTGAGTTCTGTGGCCTGTTTTCCTGCTCCCCCGCCCTCCTACTCAGCGAGTGTTGACTCAGGGAGGGACAGGCAGCCTTCATTCAGGATTTCCTGGTTGGGCAGAAGTGGTGCCTTGAAAAGGGAACAATTGTGTCTTAAGTGGACGTTGGAGGGTCCAACTGGGTGCTCGGCGCTGCCCAAGGCTACTAGGCCTCTTGCTGCCTCAGCCGGGTTTCCAGAAACTCTACAGGAAGATTTTGCCTATGAGGGGATCCCAAGACATGTCCCCAACCTTTCCCTAGTGTCCTCCCACCGGGACCACACAGGTTGGGGCCTCTGGGCCTGGGCCCCCTTTGCAGCTTAGGAAAGGACAGTGGAGTCAGAGTGAAGCGGGGACCTCACTCCAGACACTGGCTGCCTCAGGCTCCCTACCTGCCTGGGCCAGCATATCTGGTCTGTGCCCAGCTTTTCCTGCCCACTGGCCCACTGGCCCATCTCCCAAAGCCTGGACAGACAAAGATGAAAAGCTTCCAGGCCGATGGTTTCAGTGTAAGAGTGGATAGAAAGTCCCAAAAACAACGCCTAGGAACACCAGCCTCTCGGGGGACTTCTGAGAAACGCAGAGTCTTACAGTGCGTAGACCTTCGAGTCATTGCCTGGGCTTTGGCAAGGACGCTGAAAGCACTGCTGTCACCTTTGGAGAGGTTCTGAGAGGCTGAGCCTCCTCCACTGTCACCCCCGGGCCTCACCCCCGGCCTGGTCTTGGGTCAGGTTGAAGACATGGCTGCCTGGCCAGGAGACCGAGGGGTTGGGGCCCAGGAGGCTGGCTGAATTGAAGAGGGTGGGTAGCCAGCCCTGCCACGCCTGGACTCCCTTGTGTGACGCGTGCGGTGGTGGCAGCGGTGGCCCGGTCCTAATCTGCGGACAAAGCGGGGATTTGCAGCCCAAAGGCGGCTAATGCAGCTACAGCTCCTCTGTCAGCACAGCTCCAGGAGAGAGAAGACGCTCCCCCCAGGCACGGGGCTGCCTGTCTCCGCTTGTTCTGGGAGCCCGTGGGGACTCCGCCAATGACAGGGAACTCAACTCTCCCTGCGCAGGGTCGGCAAGATCAAGGCCCCCTCCCGGGGGTCCCCGGAGAACCTCCAGCTCCCTGAGAACTCAGGCCTTAGGGGCCCGCCCACCACAGACACTGCACCAAATCCCTCTCCTGCCAGAAACTTCCTTCCAGCCCCTTGCACCATTATATCCTCCTCCTCCTTCTGAAGAAAGCTTCCTCTGCCCGCCCACCCACTCCGGGACTCCAGAAGCCAGACTGGAGGAGGTGAGCAAGAGCCTCGGGCTCCCTCCCCTCTGCCCACCTTGGTACTCCCAGCATCCTGACACTGGCTTGACCCAAGCTGAAAGGGGAGTGTTAGCATTCCCGGAGGACCGCAGAGAGAGCCTGTGCCCTCTGAGGCTGAGGTGCAGGGACAACCCAGAGCCTCCTTGAATGGGGTGACAGGGAGGACAGTGTTCGGGCTCTGGTGTCCGGCCCACACCACACCGGGCAGCCATGAGCCGGGTGGCCGTTAATAATTAACCCCAGGCCTGGGCCTTGACCTCGTGGGCCTCTGAGTAAACAGGCCTTTCTGGCCAAGTGTCCTCAGCCCTCTGGGCCCCTCATGGCCTCTCTGCCCCTTGACCTCTTCTGGTCTCGTGGTTTAGGCCTCCTTCCCTATCCTCAGCTGCAGGCTGGAGCAGCAGCCAGTGGCCTGGAACCTTGGGCCCCCCTGCCGCATCAGCCTCTGCCTTACTGCAGCCAGCACTTACTGTCTCAGCGCCCTTCTCCCCTCCCCCAGGACTTGGAGGTGGGCTCGACTTCCTGCGCTGGGGTTTGGACAGAGTGTCCCTGCCTCAGCACTTCTGGGTCTTGCTGAGTTCAGAGCCGCAGCAGGACTCCAAGTCCCTAAATACTGAACACCTGAGACCAGAGTGGGCTCCGTCACTCCTGTGCTGTGACGGCTGGGGCCTCCTCTCCAGGTCTGCCCCATGGGTCTGCATCCACCCCAAGTGAGCTAGATGGACTCTTGGGGCAGCCTGGGCAGAGGAGCCAGCCTGAGGTTTGGACTGGATGGTGCCCCTGTGGGCAGTTGGGATGGGCTGTCAAAGCCATGCTAGCTCCAGCTCTGTCCTAACTGACTGCGTGACCCTGGGCTCTGGGCCTGCATTTCCCCATCAGGACAAAGAAATGGCACAAGAATCCTTGGGCTTGCCAGCGCCAGGGTGCTGGACCCTATTTCAGCGTACAGTGAAGCTGAGGACAGGAGCAGAGTCCTCCCCACATCCCACCCTCCCAGGAATCTCTCCTGGACAGGGTCATCAGAGTGGGTGGATGCCAGCTGCTGGGCTCTGCTCCCTTCCTCTGGAGCAGCCCCCGTGTTCCTTTGGGGAACCAGTCTTGTGTCTCTCTCAGACCACATGGCTCAGGCAGGGTGCACCAGCCCAGGCTCTGGAAGTGGGTCATTTGTCTGGGTCTGGCCAATGGGTGTCAGTCTGGAGACTTTTACTAGAAATACTAGGAAGTGGGTAGCCGAGAAGAGGAATGGGCGTCCAGAGCTGGTCTGGCTGGGAGGTGGAGGAACTAGCTGTGAGCCAAGCAGAGGGAGAGATGGGTGGGATTTCTACGACTGAGTCTCTGCTGTGCCTGAACCTGGTAACACCTCGGTCTTTCCTGTTACAAGAGCTGGCACGTTCCTTTTCTGCTCAAACCAATGCAGGTTGGGTTTCTTCCTTGATTCTCAGGTTCTCACACCTGGCTCAGGACATGTAGAGAAGATGCCGCAAACACACAATCGCCACAGGCACATGCGCCGCTGAACCTTTGTACAGAAAATGTGAACAAAGAGCAAGAGCCGGTGCAGTGATGGGCTCCAGGGGCGTTAGTGAGCGGGGGCTGGGCTGGGCCAGGTCAGGGTCATGATGGGCAGAGAAATTGGGTTGATGTTCCAGGGCCTTGGGTGGTGTCGGGGGGGGGGGTCATGGATGAGGGGATGATAGGTCAGGACATGGATGCTTACATGCACATGCCAAAAGCACACCCATGGACACTGCCCCACTGCCTACTCTAGGAGCCCCTGTCCACTGCAGAGACCTGGAGCTGGCTCTGCACTTGAGTGGGTCAGAGGCCTCTGGTCAGACAGGCTCCCTCCAGCTGGGCCTGTGAGGTCCCCAGGAGCCCCAGAACCACTGGGTGGGGGTAAGGGGCTGCCTCCTCTGCTCTGTCATAGGTTGGAAGAGACAACAGGGCCTTTGAAGGAGCAGAGGTTCAGCCCCAGTGGGGTTCCCTGGGGCTGGACTCAGAGACAAGACTTGGCCTGGTGCCCAGGCTGCCTCTCCAGCTCTGGACAGTCCAGAGTTCTACATGCAGGTGACTTCTGTCACATACACACCACACACACATAGACACACACATACACACAGACGTGCACATACAATAAAGTCTGCACTCTAGCTGTTTCCTGCAAGGAGAGTCCTGAAGTGGGGGACCTAGGGGGCTTCTGTGTGGGCAGAGAGTAGGGGCATTAACCCCCACCTCCCATGGCTCTTACCTAACTCTGGGGGCTCTGGCTTGGGAAAGCCCCTCCCTTTACCAGTTCTGGTACTAGCTGAATTAAGGGGAGATAGCGTCGCTCTAGGGTGACTGGTTACCCAGAATGTTCTCCCAAGCTGTTTCTCTGATGTTGTCTCTCTCTCTTCCTCTTCCTTTCCCTGCCTTGGCCTCGGCCTATTTCAACCCCTTCTCCACTTCAGCCTCTCAGCTCCCTGCCTTCTCCTGGCTCTCAGGTTCCATCTCCCAGAGGGGCAATCTAGGAGCAGGGCAGAGTCTTTAGCTCAGGCCCCTTGGTCACTCGGCCAGCTCCCATCTTCACGCTGCTCCCTGCCCTGCTTCTGGCTCTGACCACAGCAGTATTGCTCTTTGCCCTGGAACCGCCAGCACCCCAGGGGGGCCCAGGGCCTGGCCTCCTCCCCCAGCCTCTGCATCCCCTGCTCCTCCCCCGGGAGTCTGGCCAGGGGGCTGGGCCTTGGGGAGGCCACAGAGCCAGGACACGTGTCCTGCATCTGGGTAGAAGTCTCCCTGGCTACAGGGTCACACAGTTAGGCCCATTCTGTCCCCTGAAATCCCCAGAGACCTGGGCAAGGCTTCTCCCACCCCCTCCAGAATGGGAACCTGATCCCAACTCAGGACAGGAGTTGGAAGGAAGCAGGATGTGGAGGGAGCCTGGCAGAGCTGAGCTTCAGTCAGCAATGCGGTGGGAAGAGCAAACTTCTAGGTCAGGCTGCAGAGAAGAACCTGCCCCGGAAGAGGAAGGCATCAACAGGGGCCATTTTACAGCTGTGGATCTTTCCGGATCCATGGATCTGGGCCGGGTACAGGGTCTCCCAACAGGGGAATAGAGGGGAGCATCTTCCTGTCAGGATGGTTGCTGTCCTGGACCCTGGACCCTCACGATGCTTACTGTTGCCATCCAGGCTGCAGTCCACAGGTGCCCATGCCCAGGAAGTCCACTTGGGCTGGGCCAGAGCGGGAGGAACCCAAAGAAGCTGGACTTTGTTCTCAGTCAGCACCCAGACTAGGACTTGTCTTCAGTCTACTCGAGAGGCTAGAAGTCAGGAACAGAGCTGTGACCTCCACTCTTGGGAGACCCCACCTACCACCCAGCCTGCTCAAAGCATAAAAGTTGGCTGGACAGTGGGAGCCAAGGCTGCAAGAAGATGTCCTGGCCCCAGATCCAGGCGAGGCCCAGCTTCTGATCACCGGGGGGTGGCATGGCACAGGCCCCTGGAAAGGAACCTACAGTTTGTACTGTAGGTACAGTTTAAGGCTGCCAGGCAATGAACCTGGACTATGCCAGCAGATGCCAGGAGCTGGACTAAGGGCAGGAGGGGCCGGACTGGACTCATGGCATCTCAGCTGCAACGTGGAATGGGACCACGGACCAGGCTGTGAGGTCATGTGAGCTCATGCCTAGCACACACAGCCCTCAGTCACATAGCTGTTAGTGTCTTTTAGGCTGGCAGGTTCAGAGAATGGGGAACTCCAGGTCCTTTCTGCAGACCTGGGCAGGTCCCCACCAGGCAGAGGGGAATGCTCGTAATCAGCGCCCTTCCTGAGAACCCGCATCCTTAAGACAAATGTGTGTATTTGCTCACGCGTGTGTATGCACACGCGTGAGCACACACACACATGCCTGGTTCAGCTCTCCGGGACCCAACCACCTGCTGGAAAACCAAGCGCTGCCTTTTCAAAATAATGATTAAGAATCAGCACTGACTATTCAAATCGAAACTTCCAAACCCCTCTCTGGGGTACCCAGCTCCTCTGGAGCCTACGGGTAAAAAGTTCTTACTGTAGTGGAAAAAGTCATCTGCTGAAACAGAAATCTTCCTCAATGTAGCTGAGTCATTTTCTTGTGGGTAAGGAAGTCCAGGTCCCCTCTGGCTCGTCCAATACCCCTGGTCTAGATGACCTGGGGGCCCCCATTCACACACCCCACCACCAGCTCACCCCAGGGTCCTTCCAGCAGAGCCCTTGACAGGAGCCACCCTGTTCCTCGGCTTATTCCCAATCTTGATGGGGGAGGACCAGGAACCAGGTTGTGTCCCCAAGTGGGGAGACTGATGAGCTCTCAGTGGGCTGTACCCTGGAAGTCTGCAGGCTTCTCAGCTGCCTGAGGCTCCAGGGGGGGCTCGCTGCAGCTGGGGATGGCACCTCCACCCTTGCTATAGCCACAGGAGCTTCAGGACTTGTCCTGAGCCTGAGCCCATGGACCTTGGGGCCTGACCTAGCAGCAGCAAGTTTCCACCCACATGTGGCTCCCAGGTCAGTGGAGGCTGGTGTTGGCTGATGTCCATGCCTGGCTACAGGCTGCTGCCTTCCTTGGAGACATGCCAGGCGCTGCCAGAGGCCATCCTCTGGGAAGATGGAGGGTGACATGGCCCGAGTAGCGTGCGGAAGGCCAAGCTGCAACCTGACCTGGCAGTGGGGAGAGGCTTGAGTCCTCCAGGTGCCTCCTACCACCGGCCCTCCGTTGAGGCCTGGCCTTCCCCTGGGGCTGCTTCCTGGGTGCTCTGGGAGCTGAAGGAACCACAGGGCTGTCTGCTGCTGTCTGCGCTCAGCTTCCCTCAGCTGACATGGGTCATGTGCTCTCTGGGGCTCTGTTTCCTGCCTGGGAAATGAGATGCTAATACCCATGGCCTGGGCCTGTTGGGGAGCTGAGAGGATGGCAGAATCGGAGGGAATCAGGAGACCAAGCCCTGGGGAAAGCTTTGTCCTACTGTAGTTGGGGGATCAACAGACCCCTGGCCATCACTGTGTGTCCCCAAGGTTGGTAAGACCTGGGGCTGCTCTGCCTGACCTCAGCTAGAAGCAGGTGATAGCGCTGTGGGTTCCCGAATCAGAAACATAGGGGGCTCTGCAGTAGATGCCAGGGAGGATGCCTCCCTGGGGTGCCCCTCAGCCGCTCTCCACACTCAGCAGGCATCCGCTGGCCCAGCTTTGTGGGCTCTGTGGCCCAGAGTCGTCCCACACCCACTGGGTCCTCCCCAGGCCGTGGCAGCCAGTGTTTGAGAAATTAGGTGAGGGGGCCTGGGACGAGGGTGGGGAAGGGAACTATTTATGTCTAAAAGTCATCTTGAAATTTTCAACATATTTTTTATTTTTCAAAACAAAAGCTCTACACGTGGGGGGTGAACCTAACTTTGTGGGAAATGAGTCAGAAGGCCATAAACTGTGTTTTTCGGAGCCAAGGGGATTGTCTTACATCTTGTGGCATGAAGACACGGAGGGGAGGCCTTCCTCCTGGCCTTGCTGGGGCTCCCTGCTCCCGGCTGGGTTGCAGCATCTCCTCTGCTTCCTGAGTTGGGCCCTCACCCTCCCTGAGGAGAGGCAGCTGAGGCCGCTTCCCAAGGCCTTGCTTCCCACCTCCTCAGCCTCTCCCCTCGCCCTTCCTAAGCCCACCGTCCAGTCTTTCAGGCCAGAAGGCTGCGTAGAAGATGAAGGCCTGATGGTGGGTCTCGGCGTCACCACGCACAGTGTGTAGATCCGGATAAAGTCCAGTGGGCCTGGGGAGTCTCCAGCTCTCCGCCGATGGACAGACGGGTGGGTCCATGGGCCCATCCCCAGGGTTGCTGACAGGATGTGAGGAGAGACTTCGTGGTGTTCCTTTTCCCACCTTCAAGCAATGTCCTTGAGTATAGGTCCTTGAAGGAGGGGCGTGAGGGTCACCCATTGCCTGGGAGGTCTTCCAAGACAGGGACGGGGGTCCTCTGCTAATGTCCCCAGTAGCCAGCATCTCCCACCCTAAGTCACGGCCTCCCCAATTCTGGTCTCAGGGAACAGGAAGCAGGATCCTCACGCCCCGGGGCTGGAAGCCTTAGAGCTGGAGACATGGGATTCACGGTGCCGGTGGGGCACAGACCCTGTGACTTTAGAGGTCTCGGGTAGTTGTCCCTGGCCCTAGCCTCCCCCTGGCAGGTAGCAGCAAGGTAGGGTTTTGCCAGGAGACCCTCTGGCATCTCAGGGCTGCTTTGCACTGTCATGTGTGCCTCATGGATTAGGTCACAGCTGCCACAGACAGCCTGGACTTGAGAGGGCCCAGGCCACCTTGGGGGAAGACCACCATCCTGCAGCAAGCAGAGTCAGGACCAAATCTGAGGCCCAAAACACATTAGCTGATTCCAGAAACCCACCATGAACCTCCTCTAGGATTCCGGACACTACTTTCCCTGTGGGAACAACAGCAAAGGGGTCACCCAGGGTCATCCTCACTTTCCACTTGGCCCCATTTTTTCTGGGACAAAGGGCAGGTAGAGCAGACACCAATTGTTTCCCTGCCTCTGCGTTCATGTTCTCCATTCCTGCCACACACCTGGATTCCCCTCAGAGGACCTCCCCTCCTCCACTCTCATTCCAAGCAAATGTCGACTGTCCCTTCAAAACTGTTTTGGGGATTGTGGTGGGGGTTTAAGGACACAACTCAGTATGATCCATCTACCCTCCATCCTCCTGGACGTGGTGGCTGGTTCAGTGATGAGTCTACGACCCAATACAATTCCGGGACGTTCGACAGAGCACTTCAGAAACTGGAGCTCTGCTCTGGGTTGCTGGGTATCTGTGTGGAGAACTGTAGTGATCGGAAACCTCTAACAGGAGACAGAGATAGCAGAGATGGGAGATGGGCTGAGGGAGGATGACCTCATCGGACTGCTGGATCCAGCCATACCTGAAAACACACCCATTGTGTTTTCTTTTCCTCGCTGCGCTCAGCTCCATACTGAGCGCCCAGCACTGAGGCAGAGTTTTTTGGTGAGATGTACCAGCTTCATGTGTGCCTGTCTGTTCAGGTCACTCGACCTAGGATTCAGCGGACATCTGTAAGCCAGTTACCCAGAGCTGAGACCCAGCCTGGAGTGAGGGATCAGTCAGAGTCACCATCATACACTGGGCTCACCAATCACGGGGCCCTGGGTGTGTGTGGATGAGAGGGGAGTCATGGAGACCCCCAAACTTAGCTCCCCATGGAGAACTCCCTCCAGGGTGTATTTGGGAGCAGGTACCATGGAAAACTGCCTAAGATTTCTCAATGATTAAGATTAGAAAAAGAATAAACAGGACTTTGTTTTGTGTTACCTCTCTGTCTACTTCAACTTGGGGTGCTAAGAGTGATGGGGAGTCGGGTCATTTTGTTAGACATCATGGGCATTTCTAACACTGGAATATAAGCTCCACACAGATAGAGGTTCTGAAAAGTATGGCTTCATGCCTTGTCCTGGAGCCCAGGTGAGCACCTGGTATTCATCATCTGGTGAAGGCAAGAAAAGGCAGGGTAATGTCACTTCCCAAATCCTCCCATGCCTTCCCGCTGCAGCTACAACCTATAAACTCTAGATTTCCTGTTCTGTAAGCAGGATGACTTTCTGTGAGTCAAAAGGGCTGGTGTAAATAATTATTCTGGAACAGCAGGAAGGACCCAGAATACTGCCAGGCACCCAGAATACGTAGCTACTGGACATGAAGGCCCCCGGGAGATGGTCTCTGCCCCTCTCCTGCCTCATTTTCTGCCCCTCCCTGCCCCCTCCGGCCACTCTGGTCTCTGTCAGAATTTTGCTCTTTCTCCACCTAGAAAAGTCCTTTGAAAGCCAGCATTTTCCTCATCACCTTGGTCTCCACTGAACACTGCCTCCTCGAAGGCCTGCATGGACACCCCCACCCCTGCCTGGACAACTTCTGTTGTCTCCCTCCTTGCACTGGGCTCTCTGCCTGAACCCCCAGGCAGGCGGGGAGTGAGCTGTGAGTGAACTCATCAGGCTTGGGAACACTCCTCAAGCATCTGTCAACCTCCGAGTAGATGCTTGTGTTCCTCGCACACATCTCTGAAGTGAAAGTGAAGGGAAGCAAATTTCAGCTTGGAGGCTTAGAGGGAAGAGGAGAGGGAGGAAACGGAGCAGGCGGCAAGCAGGCCAAGGGAGGGTTCTTCCCGGAACCACGCTGCACAGGGCCCGCCAAGGCCACCCCGAAATCAGATGCACCTTGACCTCAGTCCTCGGACACTTCTTTGAAGAAGTGTTTGGAACTGGAATTTGAAAGAGGATTGTCAAGCACAGCCCCCCTCCCCCAGGAGGGGACTCCCCCCAGACACACACCCAGATGGGCAGCCTGACAGAAGACATCAGCCATGTTTATGATTTTCCTAATTACCTCTGCGCTCTCTGATACAGGGGCTCTATGAAATTGTCACAGCCGTGCTTGTCACTTTGGCTCAGCTCTCCATGCACGCACTCGGGTGTGTGTTTATAGAACGCAGACGGCAGCGGGGCCTTCATGTAGGCTCTGATACCACCCCTTTGGCTGCCACAAGGGACTGGCCCCCCTCCAGGATTCCCAGACAGATTTGCTCCCTCAGCTTCCTATAGCAACCCCCCCCCCCCGAGTATCGGTGATCAGTTGGCAGAGAAGCCATCTTACCTTAGATAGTTTCAGCAGAGGGCTGGTTATAAGGTATGGCCAGAGTTAAAGGGGTCAAGCCATGATATGGAGGTCCCCAGAGACTAGTGCCATTGCCAACTGTCACCATCATAGGGCTCAAGGAATGAAGTGTGGCATTAGTGCTGCCTGAGTCCCAGGAGAACTGGACTCCCAGAAGATGAGGGACTGTGGTCTTGGAGACAGGCAGCTGGGGAGGACAAAAAAGAAGCACCCTGACCTCTTTCTGCTTCCTCCCTCTGATCTGCCGGTACTGACCACTGGCCAGAGCCCCACGGAGGTCAGAGGGCACAGAGCCCCAATGTGAGGCCTGGCCAGGCTGGACCCGGGGCAGAGAGCAGGCCTGGGGCAAGGGACACCAGCATCATCGGGTAAAATGTTCTGGGACGACTCTGCAGTTAAGCTCCAAGGGTAGAAATCCTCCATATCTCCAAATAGTTCTTGAACCCATCTGCTCTGTGCCCCCAAAGCCTCACTGGTTACCTGGTTTCCTGCTGCCCACCCTGCTCCCCCCACTCCTAGCCAGCAAGCCTGACGTCAGTGCTCGCCTCGGCTTCTGTTGCTCTTGCAGCGGTGACCAAAGTCTGAAGCCCTGCTCGTGAGAGTCCAGGAGCATGACCCCACTGGTCCCTGGCCCCTCCTCTTGCCCCCCGACCCCAGCCTACTGCACACGCTATGACTGCACTGGTCCCTAGGAGGCTGTGCTCCTTTCCACTCTTGGTTCTTGTATGGACTGTTCCCTCTGCCTGGCTTGTCTGGATTCAGCCCTCAACTCCTTACCAAATCCTTCAGATCTCAGCTGAAAAATCACATCCCTAAGGATGACTTCCCTGAGCCCACAAAGCCGGCGAATTCCTTGCCATCTGAATTTCCTTACTTCACAATATGCGTCACAACTGTAATTAACTAATCAATTGAGTAACTCTGTTTATTGTCTGTCTCCCCAGAGAGGCTGCGAGTGCCACAAGAGCCTGCTCTGTCTGGCTGGTTCACCGCTCGGCCTCCGGCGGGGTGCCCGGTGCGTAGTAGGCACACCACAAATACTTGCTGAGTGACAATAAGAGGAAAGTCCAGTTTCTAGCCATGCCAGGCTAGTTCATTTGGGCCCATTTTTGCATTGAAAACAACCACCAGAAAATGTTGGCTAAATAAAAAATACATATTAAAAGTATTGAAGAGCTGGTTATCTACAAGGTAATTGCCAGGTCCAGTGAGGGAGAGAGGAATCCAAGCAGGTAAGCAAGAGAAACTCCTTTCCCCTGCTGTTTGGCTCATCTTAACAAATTGAATTCATTTTGACAGCCTTATGAAACAGCCAGACAGAAGTCAAATGCCAAGGCTCAACAGGTGGGGCATGTAAGACACTATCCCACATTGCAGTGGGACTCCAGAGGGTGACACCTTCAGGACGAGGGAAAGCAGAAGTAAGCCAGCCCTCTTGTGCACTCATAATCGATGCTCTCCTCTCCTGCTGAGCTAGGAAGGTTCAAGACTTTCAGAGCAGTTGAAATGGTCCTGCAGAATTCCCAAGATTCCTGATAGTATTCCTGAGATTAGGCAGGAGCAACTGAAAATGTCCCCTCTCTAGTGGGAAGCATCTTTGCCTCAAATCTCAATATTTTACATAAAAATTTTTTTTAAACCATTGACCAACACACAGTCCAAGATGATTGGACACAGGAGAAAATAAGACACTATGAATGAAAAGTAAAAGAATATACATAGAAAATGGGATAGACCCTAAGACTTCAAATTGCTAACCATAGAAAAACTGCACATAATGATCAAGAACTAAGACATGCCTAAAGATAACTGCAGGCAATGGGCATCGCTAAGAAATGACAAAGCTGGCCTGAAGAAAGATCAAGTAGAAGCTCTAGAAATGAAAACTACAATAACCCAAGCAATAGTTTTGATGGCTGCAACAACAGAGTAAACACAGCAAAGTCAGTAAACCAGAAAAGCAGTCAGAAGAAATGACTGCAGAAAGAAATTTAAAAGAGGCAAAAAGAAACAAAAGGTAAATAGAGAAAAGGGAACACGAGATAAAGAGGAAGAGAAGGTCTAACGTATGTTTAATATTGAACTGGAAGGCGAGGAGAGAAAAAATGGAACTGAGGCAATGTTTTCAGGATAAGAATTTTCTGGAACTGATGAAAGACTGTGGTGGGGGCGGGGGGGGGCTCTGAACTATTTAATGGTTTCCTGTGCTTTGAGGATACAGCTCCACGTTTCAAATCACGGCGAGCTCAGGAAACATGGATGGGAGCTTCTGCACCCAGTTGACTCTTGTATAGTTTCAAGTTCAAGGTTGTATAATATCAAGTTCAACATAGCATGGGACACAGCAAAGGGCAAAAAATCAATTCTCGTCTGTCCCTGCCCTGCAGTTCACTCCGCCTTCTCAGGAACTATGTGGGCAGCCCTGAGATGGCCACAGCTGCATCCTTCTGTTCTCTCTTCCATCCTGCAGGCCTTGTGTCCAGTCACTAGGAGAGAGCAGAGCGCCATGGCTTGCTGGTCTCCAGGGTTCAGAAGGGTAGTGTCTTGGGTAGTGGTGCAGAAGGTCTGTCCCACCCAGATCCAGTGCTGACATTCCCTCCTGAGATGCTGTGTCCCTTCTCCCTGACCTTGGTCTCCCTGTTCCGTGACTGATCTGGACCTTAGGGGTGTTTAGTGGAGCTGGCTGACATGGTCTGGTCCCTTGGAGTCAGGGAATCTAGAGGAGGAAGTTATGCTAAAGAATCCCCTTGGCTGTAACTGAAGGTGCCAGTGCCACTGTCAGTTACTCCAAGAAGGCCGCACCAGGAGCTGAGGAGCACTCCAGCCCCTCATCATCCAGCCCACCAGCATCACCTGTGGCCTGGCAGACAAGGATGCAGAAGTGGAGCTCCCGAGGCAGGAGAGGAGCCTGCAGTTCTGTGAGTTCTCTGGGCTGGACGAGAGAACGTGACAGGCAGTGGGTAGTTTCTGACTCCAGCTCCCCTCTCGGCTGCTAGGTGGCCCGGTCTTGTCTCCTCAGTGTGACTGCCCTGGGATCAGCTCTGGTGGCTGCTCGTGCTGGAGGGACACCCATTCATCATCTTGCCTCTGGGAATCCCGGCACACCTCTCAGACATGCTCAAACAGAGAGGTTGCCAAACCTGTGCCTGGTCACACAGCAGGTGTGCGGCAAAGCCAGGACACACACGGTCTCACGCCCCCGGTGGGTGGGAATGCAGGCCCAGCCCTTGTGTAACCAGCACCAGGCCTGGGTGCTGTGAGCAGCTCCCCCGTGGAGCCACATGGAGGCCCAGCCCGCCCTCGCCCTCCAGCATGAACCAGATTCCCCCACCCCTGGTAGCAGGTCCCTCCAGGCCACTGCGCCGGAGGGAGGAGTGGGTACCGGCCCAGTGGCTCATCTCACGGGAAAATAAAAGGCAGGGCTAACTACAGTCCCTCTCCCAGCCAGGGTTAGGGGAAGATGGGAGGGGCGTCTTGTGGGCCCCCCAACCTGGTTCTACAATCTCTCTGACCTACCCGTCCAATCGCTGAAACTCTCAAATTCCAAACATCACGCCGTTGACTTCATTTCAAAAATTAAAAACTAAAATAAATTAAATTGAGGCATGCTGGGTGGAGGTGGGGGAGGGTGTCGTGGAAGAAAGCCAGTAATGAGAGTCTTAGGAAAACATGAGCGGCTCACTCCCTGGGTGGATTTGGGGGTAGGCAGGGTTCAGCCACCCCGGGTGCGGAGCCCAAGTGCAGATGCTGCCCCGTTTATCCCCCGTCCTGGGGGACCGGGGCCCCTGGCAGCTGGACGCCTTGGCCTCTGGTGGGCTAGGGTGCGACCCAGGGAGGTAGAGGACCGAGCGGCTGCTCTCCTCTCGAGCTTGGCGCACACCCCCCCCAGCAGTGCTGCCCCACGTAATTACATAAACTGCGCATCACTCAAGATGCTCATCTCACCGCTGACAGATTTCGGGCTCAGAGCCATTGTCCCCACCTCCCCTTCGCTCAGGGGCCTGGCCCGTGACTCACATGCATCCACCTTCCCAGACGAGACCGCTCCTCACACAGAGGTCGGGCTCTGGTGAGCCTGGGGGCTTCTCTCGGAGGCCCCTCGCCCCTCCGGGCCGGCCAGCTCCTGCAGCCCAAGGCTCCGAATCGGCCCCAGGTTGGTATGCACACAGTACGCTCCTGTACCCGTGCTCACACCCACGGGTGCCACTCCCCCAACAGTGGCCCACAGCCCAGGCCTGCCTGCGCTCTCTTCTGCTGCCCTGTGCCAAGCCCAGCTGACCGATGATTTAAGGCCTCCTGGCCCCACTCAGAACCTGCTGCCCTCCCTGTGTTGGGCAAGTGGCATCCAGCTGCTTCCTGTGCTTGAGCAGGGAGGTGGAGGTGCCCATGAGCAGCCTGAGGAGTTTGCTTATTAACTCGAGCTCCTCGTGGAGCCATTCCTGGCAGCGAAGAGAAAACAGGCTGAATTTCCAGAGCTCCTGGGATGCTGGATGCGGCCTCCTCCCACAGGCTTCTGTGACCCCTCCTGGCCCCTCCAAGACCCCAGGACTCAGGCCAGTCAGGACTCCCCACAGGGCTGAGGGCAGCTCTTCCCTCTCTCCCTGAGCTCCAGCAAGATCCAGCCACTGGGAAGCACTGTGGGTCAAGTGGGGACCTGAGGCAGGCAAGCGGCGACCTCAACACATACACTCACACCTCCTCCTGCTCCTCTCCCACGAGCAAGTGAGCGCCGCCCCACACAGGATTCCAGCTTCCCAAGTCGAAAGGCGCTCAGGGAGGGTGGTCTCAGGATTTGGAGAGGCTGACACCCAGTTAGATGTCCTGTCCTCAACCAGGAATTGTCACCTAAGATCCTACATTTGCACCAAGAACCGCTGAATGCCACAAGCCCCTGGGGTTCCCTTATCTGCTCTGCTGAGGGGGTGGAGAAGGACTTGACCTCCATGCACAGCCTTCAAGGTCACTGGCAAGAGGTTTCTTAATGAGGAACTCATCGAAGCTGTCTAACAGATCAAAGGGGTCCTTTGGAAAAACAAAACGTCTAAGCAACAAGAAAGGGACTTCA
>PVHY01014695.1:0-37836 GCA_004024945.1 Uropsilus gracilis | reverse complement strand
AAAAACACATTATAAAAATGAAATATTTTGTGACAGATTTCATCTAATTTAATGGTCACCATTTTTGTGACATGTAGCAATGTTTCATTCCTTTTTAGGTACAGATAATATTTGATCTTATATTAACTACGTCACAGACTTTTTGTTTTTGTTTTTTTTTTTTTGAGACTAGGTCTTGCTGTTTTGTCTGTGGAACTGCAGGCTCAGTTGCCCAGGGTACCAGACTCAAGCGATCCCCAGCCTCAGCTTCCCAGGTAGCTGGGATTACAGACATGCACCACCACGCCCAGTTATTTTTTGAGACTAGGTCTCGCTGTGTTGCCCCTGGTGGGTCTCAAACCCACGGACTCAGGGATTCCTAGTCTTAGTTGTGCTCTAGGCTTCGCTTAAAAGCGTGCGCCACCATGCCCGGCCACAGATTATTTTTTTTTAAGCAGTTAAGTATTTTTATATCCCAAGATTTGGTTTTTGCCATTTTTTGCCTGTGGAACCGCAGGCTCACGTTGCCCGGGGTACCACAGACTCAAGCAGTCCCCAGCCTCAGCTTCCCAGGTAACTGGGATTACAGGCACATGCCACCATGCCCAGCTATTTTTTGGGGGAGTAGGTCTTGCTACTTGCCCTCAGTGGGACTCAAACTGCGATCCCTGGCCCTGGCGTGGCTTCCTAGGCTGCCGCTTATAGGCATATGCCAAGATTTGGTTTTCTTGAGTGATACCCTCGCTTTTAAAACTTTCTTATTCTTTAATTTTGAATTGTGTTCTTGTCAAAACTTGTACAGTGCAAATTTTTTCCTTAGAGCTAGTTTTTCTTTTACTCAAGTTGTTTTTTTTTTCTTTCTTTCTTTTTGGAAAAAATCAGCATAAATCATTTTGATTGCAATAGTTAAACTTGAAATTCAGATTTACTGTGGTGGCATGGAAGTTGCGTAGGCAACAATAATTTCTGTCACCCCATCACTACACAGAACAGCAAAGGAAGAAGGGGGAGGAAAAGCTAGGAAATTTTGAGATCAGCAAGGAAGTCAACCTTCAAAAGGAGGCTTTGAGACTGTAATGACCGACTTCATTTTCTTTAAGAGAATACATGGATATCATAGTGGCTGTATTTTCATTGCTTATTAAATATCTGTAAACACTTTTAATTAAACTTTTAATGAAAGTTTTTTAAGTTTTAGGAATTTTAGATATCTTTGCAAGTGCAAAAGTTCTGAATATCTATTAGAAAAACCAGAGGGGGTGGGTGGAGGAATCCACAATGAAGAAGGCCAGAAGTCCCTGCTGTGCTCAACATCAGAGTGAAAACAGTCAGTTTTTAAAAGGCATAGGACTTAAGGAGAGTGTGGGGCCCAGAATTGAAAACCAAGATTCCCCACATTCATACTTAAGATTTAGGTAGGGCATTAATTCAATTCAAGGACATCTGTCAACTAGAGAATAGTTTGACCTTCAACATTACCTCAAATCCACTACGGCTTTAGATTATGACAGCAAGAATGTTTAATATGTAATAGACTAAAAATTTATTGAGAAATAAAAATGACAAAGATTTTTTTTTAAATGTATTTTTATTGAATAATTTTTGTTTACATTTGCCTTTTAGGTGTCCCCCCCCCCCAGTCTCTCCATCTCTTCTTTCACTGCCATTTATTGTTTAATTTTTAGTCCCTTGGGATCTTCCTCTTTTTTCCTATAGCAATGTCCTTTTGTCCGGTGTGGACGTGGTTTCCTGGGACACAGTGGCCTGTACTTAGTTTTCCGACTGTCTTTTGCTCTGGTCACCAGTTCACACATGATTGTGTTCTTTCAGGTCCTCCTCCTCCTTTCTGGTCAGCTGTGCTGGCCCATATTTTGCTCCTTCTCTCTTTTGTAGTTCTGGTTGCTGCGTTGGGAGCGTTTCCCCGGACCAAAGTTTATGTACCAATTTTTTTGATCCAGATAGCCCCTGGCAGATGGTTGGTCCGGTTCATGGTGGGGCCACTGCCCGTCTCTGTGGCTTTCCTCACCCACTGAAGTGGGAGGGTCCTTTGATCATGCTGAAGGCATCTCTGAACAGGAAATTCCATTCCCATTGTTGTAGGTCACAGTGGTTGTATTTCTGGGGTAGTTTGTCTCTATAATCAGTCTTATAGTCCTGTGTCCCATGGATCTGACATGTTCGTTGTTCCGGAATACTTTTGTTTTTCACCTCTGTATTCGTGTGCAACTGCCGTTGAATCGCTGATTTAGTTGATTCTGGTGAGGGTTGACTGGATTTGGAGAAGACCAGAGGGAATGACCCCTACCATCCACTGCCCCCACTCCCACCTCCATTCCCCCTTCGCCAGCTGGGCAGCATGACTGAACCAGGTGTGTGGGTGGGGCTACCTCTGCCTTCCCCGACCACCCTGGCCACCTAGGCCACCTTGTGGTACAGTAACCTGGGGGCGCCTCCAGCCACTCCTCTGCACCCTAGCAGGCGGCAGGGCCTCCCCCTACCTTGTACTCCCCAAACCCGAAAGGAGTGCGGCCGACTGGATGGCTGGGGGCCAAGTGACCTGCAGCATGACTGAACCAGGCGTGTGGGCCAAAAATGACAAAGATTTTTGCATGTCCTCCCCTACACCAACTCCTAAAGGTAATGTATTGTTTGTGCTGTTAATACTTGATCAAAACTTAATGGAAACTTAGAGTCAGAAGACTGAAACTGAATCATCACTCTAAAATGAGTAACTTCAAGTTTATGGCATACAGTTTTGGTCAGTACACATAAAGGAGAAAGGGGTAAAACAAAACTGATAGAACACATTTGGTTGGGGGTGTTATTTATATAACTAGTATACTGGGGCATTAAGAGACACTCCATATGAACTCAAGTCCATGCATACTTGGAAATTCCAGATCCTTCGTAGCTCATCCATGAAGGATGGGGAGCTTATGAGGTCATTCCTGTCATTCTAGTTTACCACCAGAGATGAGAGTGGACTTTGGTAGAATTGTGCCTGGGTACGGATGGCATCAGAGATATAGTCTGGGGGAGAGATCATTAGTTTTACTCTTAGACCCATAATCATCTGGGCAACACCTTTTCCCAGCCTCAGATCATCTCTTGCTTGCCAGGCACAAACTAAAAGGGCTTATTACTATCCTGGAAAGAATCACCTTTCTTTCTTTTTTTTTTTTTTTTTTTTTTTTTTTTTTTTTTTGAGACTAGGTCTCGCTATTTTTGCCCGTGGAACTGCAGGCTCATGTTGACCGGGATACCACAGACTCAAGCAATCCCCAGCCTCAGCTTTCCAAGTAGCTGGGATTACAGGTGTGCGCCACCATGCCCAGTTAGGTTTTGGGACTAGGTCTCGCTGTGTTGTCCCGAGCGGTACTCGAACTGCGATCCCAAGTTCCAACCGCTTTATAGGCTGAGGCTTACAGACAGGCATGTGCCACCGTGCCTAGCAGAATCACATTTCTTTCATTCTTCAGATGTCCTTGTGTACTGTACTCGTAGGTCCAGCCACCTCTGGAAAGGTGACCTTGTTGCCAGGGGAGCAGGCCCCCTCCCACACTCCCATAGCTGTAAACTGCATATTCTGGGTGAGCAGAATGATGGACAGTATGGACCATGAATGAGCTGACATCTGTTCCACAGTTTGTTTAGTTCCTTTGCATGATTCCTGCTCTCAGGCTCACTCCCCACACCATTACCTGAGTTTGTGATGTTTAGACTGTGGTAATAGTTGTGTGTGAAGGATTATCTACACTCTAACAGTGTTTTAATAGACAGTTGCTACTGACATGTATTGTTAGGATTCTTGCACTTTTGAAGACATTTCTTCCTATTTCCCTGTCTTTGGGAATATGGTAGATTTTTTTCAAGAATCAGAGTATTTGTCCTTTTGCGACTGACTTATTTCACTTAGCATACTGTTTTCAAGGTTCATTTCTTATAGCATGTGTCAGTATTTTCTTCCATTCCAATGTATGTATGTCCCATATTTTGCTTGTTTATCCATTCTTCCTTTAGTGGACACTTGGATTGTTTCTGCCTTTTGACTCTTGTGAATAATGCTGCTATGACCATGGATTGGATATAGAAATATATCTTAAGACCTTACTTTCAAATTCTGCTTGGTATATACACAGAAGAATTATTGGTTTATAAAGTTTTTTTTTTTAATTATTTGAGAGAATTGGCATATTCTTTTCCACAGTGGCTGTTAGTATTTTATATTTCAACCAACAGTGTGTAACAGTTTTAGTACCTCAACATCCTTGAAAATACATGTTATTTTGTTAGTAGCCATTAAAATGGCTCATGATTAGTAATGTTGAGAAGTTTTTATGTGCTTGCTGATCTTTTGTACATATCTTCTTTGAAGGAATATTGCCTATTTTTGAATGGGATTTTTAAAAATAGCATTTTGGTAACTTTATTCTAAAATACAGGACAGCATTTTCTTATTATATTGATTCTTCTTTGGTATGAATATCAAGCAAGTAACAGAAGGAAATATTGTGGAAGTTGTTTTAAAATCAAAATGCTCTTATAAAAGTGGTTTTGATTTAGTGCTTGTTCTAAGAGCAATTTGTCAGTTTTTTAAATTGAGGATAAAACATTGGTTTACAGCGCTGCATATGATTTACATCTCCTCATATGTGTGGTATCATGTTACCACATTACCTATCAAAGTATCCTTAGACCTTTTGATGCCCACTCCCTTTTATCTCCCAACCCAGTCCCCCTGTTCCCCACATAATAGCCTCATTTCTTCAAATGTATTTCTGAGGTTTGTTTCAGTTTAGTTTTGTCAGTTCCTTTGCATTGTTTCACTGTTTTCCTATGAATTCACATGACTGGAATCATCACATGAATGATATCATCCAGTATTTTACTTTCTTTGACTTATTTTACTTAGCATAATCCCCTCCAACATCCATGTTGTCACAAATGGCAAGAACTTATCTTTTTTTTTTTACAGTATAGTATTAGTTCATTGTGCTTATAGTCACCACACATTTTTTGGGGGAAATCTGATTTTTGTTCTATTAGTGGAAGGTCTAATAAATAACACTGATTTAAACATTTGTGTAGGTTTCAAATGCTGTTAAAGCTCTAGTTTTCTTCCATCTCTGTTTCTCTTTGCTAACCTTATTCTTGTCCATTGTGAATAGTTTCCTTCTTGCTTGAAGTCACAACAGATGTTCCTAGTTTGCAATTCCAGAGGAAGATAGACTCTTTCCTGGTACCCACAAAGATTTTTTTTTTTTTTTTTTTTGAGACTAGGTCTCGCTATTTTTGCCCGTGGAACCGCAGGCTCTCGTTGCCCGGGGTACCACAGACTCAAGCAATCCCCAGCCTCAGCTTCCCAGGTAGCTGGGATGACAGGCGTGCGCCACCACGCCCAGCTATTTTTTTGGAACTAGGTCTTGCTACGGGCCCCAGGCAGGACTCGAACCGCGATCCCTAAGCCCCTGCCGCTTCATAGGCTGAAGCTTACAAGCACGAGCCACCGTGCCCGGCCACAAAGATTTTGATTGGCTGATATGTGTCACTTGTGCAGTTTTTCAAGACACCATTTGTCACTGGGCACTTAGGTTTTTTTCATTAACTTGGTTTATTGTAAATTATGTTGCAGTGAAAACGAGTGTGCGTACCCATTCAGATTAGTGTTTTTGCATTCTCTGGGTAAATACCAATGATGAACTTGTTGGACTGTATCGTATGTTTATTTTTAATGTTTTGAGGAATTTCCATATTGATTTCCATAGGTTTGGACCAGTATACATTCCTACCAACTATATGCTAATGCTCCTTTTTCTTAATGCTCTCTCAGATTTGTTTGTTGTTGTTTTTTTGTTTTTAATATGGGCTATTCTTTTGGGAGTGGGATGTTTCCCTGTGTTTTTAATTTTCATATTGGAAAATTTTTTGCTATATTTGGGGAATTGTTGAAATAAACTATATATTTTTTTCTGATTGCTGCCAGTTTGGTTATTGATCAAATTTCTCATAGTAGAGATGAATTTTAATGGTACTTTCATTTATGTATCAGTTTCTTTCTGGTTCTCATTTTAATTCTTATGTTTCTATCATATTTGCAATAGTTAACTTCAAAAAGACAGACTTTGTAATATGTCCTGCCTGTGTTAACTTGCCATATATCACACATATAAGCAGAATTGAATTCTTTTCTATCCTTTGAAATCAGTAATTGCTTAGGTAGTTCTGTCGTTTGGACCTGCAGATTGAGTGTACTAGATGGGAATGTCAGTGCTATTGGTACAATGGCAGCTTATTTTGAGTAGTATATAAACCTAACAGGTTGGTAGAATTCCAATTTTGTAAGATCCAAGTATTATATGCACACACACACTTACATACATACACACACACACACACACACACATATATTTTTTCTTTTAAGGATTTGGACGTGGCAGAGGGAGAGGGGCTGGAAGATTCTCAACCCAAGGCATGGGGTAAGTATTATCCAGTTTAATTTTATAATTATTATCTTCTCTAATTGTTAGCCTGGGTTTTTGTTCCTCTTTATTTATCCAGGTGAGGCAGCTATTTTGTAAAAAAGAACAGTAAAAAAGTGTTAATAGTACAAATTAAGTTGTTTTGTAATAGGCATTAGAGTTTCTAACCTCTGCTCTATTGACATTAGATTAGATAATAATTTTGGGGGGTGGTTGGTGACCTTTACATTTAGGTCATCCCTGGCCTCTCCTTAATATATGTCAGTATCAACCCCCCTCAAGTTGTCAAAATCAAAATATCTTCAGACCTTGTCAAATGTCCTGTAAGAGTGAGGTGCACAATTGCTCTAATTGAAAATTCTGCATGAAGCGTTAAGTTGGGAAAGCTAGTCTTGCTCTGTAAAGGGTAAGTAAATGTAATATTTATTTATGTAATAAGTGAATTTTTCCTCACATGAATTGTACTGATTAAGGGTACACATGCTCTATTAATAGGTTGTATGATCAGTTTATTATTTCTGGTGGTTCTTTAACTTTCTGCTGTTTTCAGACACTACCTTCCCTTGAATTTTTAGAAAAACTCAGGATTTTAACAGACCTATATGTAGATAACTCTAAGAAAGGAAGGGAATTAGTTTCTGTACAAGAGTCCTTTGTGTCACAGTAGCTTTAGGCAACAATGTTAGGGTCCCTCACTTCAAGGAGCTACTTCCTACCTTTTTCTCAGTTCTTGACTTGAGATCCCTGTGGACACAGTAAACGTGAAAACACAGGGTGTAGAGTGGCAAGAATACTAAGCACAAAAATGAGCGTGGTAACTTTAAGCTATTTTGTGGATTTTGCTGATTGCTTTCAAAAATACTGATTTCTGATTTTTCTTTTCTTTTATCATACCTTAGTAAAGCTTGGAAAAATGCTCTACTGTGAAAAATTTAGAGATAATATTTTTAGAGCCAAGTTAGACCTGAACACTGTTTAGGATTTTAATGAATAAATATATATGCATATATATGTAAAGAGGTACTGGCCAAAACATTTTCTTTTTATCCTGATCCATTGTTTTAGCACAAAATGGGTCATGTAAATTTATTGTCAAAGTTTCAGTGCCAAATTCGGATTCTGACTTGAGAAGAAAAGACATACTCCCTGATTAAGTCTGAGCTGTTTTCAGGGGAACTCTCCATTTGAGCCCGTATTCTGCCTAGGGCAGTTATAGGCATCTACTACTCTGCTTTACAGTGCAGAGATAGCAATTAATAAGATCATCATACACCAGTGTCTAAAAGGTTCCTCAGCATTTTTTGCTTTTCAGAAGCTCTGGGTTATAATGGCTAGAAGAATTAGCTCTACTCGAATAGAAGGGGGGTAGTAAAGTTTCTTAGATAGCTCTTAGAGGGTTCAGGGCTTGTTTGGAGGAGGATGTGCTAATTTTGTGACTTTGGAGAATACTTCATTAACTTACTATTTCAAATTCCAGGA
The DNA here is from genome assembly GCA_004024945.1 of Uropsilus gracilis. NCBI lineage: Eukaryota > Metazoa > Chordata > Mammalia > Eulipotyphla > Talpidae > Uropsilus > Uropsilus gracilis. The sequence goes on along the minus strand of PVHY01014695.1, from coordinate 29,899 downwards.
CGTTTAATGCTGCAGACTATTCAGATTCTCCATCTACAGATGCTTGTGGAACAAAAGCAATGGTTTGGGAAGCTGCTCAGAATGGAGCAAATGAGAGAACTGGTAAGTATGTATTCTTGGCCAAAGATGTGTTGTTAATTTTGAGCTCTTAACATACAAAGATGATTTCAAAGTGTGCTGATGAAAAAGAATTAAAAATAGACTGTTGTCCTATCTATGAGGCTATTAGCAGATTCTTACCTGCAAAATGTCTCACTTTACAATTTCGCTGATGATAAAGTTTTTCTTTTGAACTTCAAGGAAGACATTATTATCAACCTATAAGTCAGCATAAGTCCACATTCAAATCTCAGTTTGTCCGAGATATATAGAAATTGTTAGCAAAAAAGTTGTTATTGACAATACTGGCCATCCCTAAGAGTAGACATTAAAATTTGACCAAATAAAATGTTAGATGATCGATGTATTTGGGACAACAATTACTTTCATAGGATTTTCTGTATCATGCTGTTTTTGGACTATTTTATGAAATTCATGGGAAGTATTTGTTAGTTGACATTTATTTAGCAGTGCTATTCTGAAAATTTGTTCATGATGATGTATACTAACTATTGATATTATATTTATCAAAACATAATGAGTTACAACCCAAAAAAGATTCAATAAATCATTAAAAAGCAAACATCTATATAGCATTAATCTTGATCCCTTCCCCAAAAAGTGCCATTACCACCATAAAAATCAGGGAACTGGGAATCAAAGACACTGTAGTGAGAATAAACAGAGGTCATGCTGTTATTTGGAAAGACTTCTTAAGCTTTTTATGGTGTTGCTCAAGTGAAGGAGAAGCAGTATAACTTGCTGTAGGAATGAGAGTAAAGGAATACTGTTAAAAAGTTTATATAGATATTAAAATATAAGATACTTTATCAATACATTTTATTCTGTCAAATTTGAAATTGCATGTTAATTTCAGTCTTCAACAATGGTATAAAAATCTTGAACCAAACATTAATAACAGAAAAAGCATAATAATACATTATGACCCTGTTAAATTTGTACTTGACTTTCAAGTTCAACATTTTAAAATAATCAACCAACCCTTAGATAGATCCCAGAGAATGAAAAACATTCCTAGCCATTTTACCTTTACATAGATGGATGTTCATAGAAGCATAATTCATAATAGCATAAACATAGAAACAAGCCAAAAGTCCTTCAATGGATGAATGGATAAGTAGAATGTGGTATATCTATACATTTGAATATTTTTGTGCTATAATATGGAGGAACTTTATTTTTTAATTTTCACAACCTTATTTTATTTTTTAAATACTTTATTATGTAGATAATTATTTCACATCTTTGTAATCCCCGGGGCTCTCCCCTCCCTAATCATTCTCTCCCTCACCCACCCCTGCCCCCAAGTTGTGAACTTCAGTTTGTTTCTTAGCTTGTTTTTACTTTCCCTCCTGGCCTTTTGTTTGTTTTTCCTATATCCCATATATTAGTGAAATCATTTGGATTCTGTCTTTTTCTTTCTGACTTGTTCTGCTAATATGATTTCTTCTAGGTTACATCCATGTTATCATAAAATCATCAAATTTGTCATTTTTAATTGATGAGTAATATTCCATTGGAGGAACTTTAAACACATGGTTGAGTAAAAGAAACTAGTCAGAAAGGACCACATACTTTATATTTACATTTTAATTTTTCTTTTCTTTTTTTTTTTGAGACTAGGTCTCTATTTTTGCCTTTGGAACCACAGGCTCATGGTGCCTGGGGTACCACAGACTCAGCCTCAGCTTCCTAGGTAGCTGGGATTACAGGCGTGCACCACCACACCCAGCTATTTTTTTGGAACTAGGTCTTGCTATGTGCCCCGGGTGGGACTGGAACCGCGATCCCTGGCCCCTGCTGTGGCCTTCTAGGCTGCTGCTTACAGGCATGCGCCACCGTGCCCAGCCTTATATTTACATTTTATATGAAGGGCCCAGGTTAGGCAAATACATAGAGACAGAAAGTAAATTAGTTGGTTATTGAGTACAGGGAGCATCTGATAAAAACCAGGCGTGACTACTACTGAGCAAGATTTCTTCTTTTGTTTTAAACATGTTATCAAAAAAAAAAAAATTTTTTTTTTGAGATTAGTTCTCACTATTTTTGCCTGTGACCCACAGGCTCATGTTGCCCGGGGTACCACAGACTCAAGCAATCCCCAACCTCAGCTTCCCAGGTAGCTGGGATTACAGACGCCTGCCACCATGCTCTGCCTTTCCAAAATAGTTTTACTATAGATGGGGGAACAAAGAGATTGTAATAATCAAAGAAACAAGTTTTAGTTAATGAAAATAAAATGATGAATTTTAAGAAATATGAATGTTTATGAAACCACCATTAAAATCAATACAGTGTATCATTTGGTACCATCATTGATAGTATCACTATCATTTATGGTAACAAAGAGCTGGAAAACTTAGGTATAAATCTCACAAAGTATAGCCCAGAGATGGCATAGCATAAAGTTATGCAAAATAAAAATGACCCCCCTATTATAAAGATATTAATTGTTAAAAACTGATAGACTGAATATTTATTGTAAAGTCTTTTATCTCCAAATTTATTTATAGCATCTATGCAAGTTCAGCCAAAATCCCAGGAGAATTTTTCAGTATGAATTGTAGCATGGTTGTGAAATTTTTATAGGAACCAGAATATCACTGAAAGAATTTTGAAAGAATGACAAAAGTTTGAAGACTTGTACTTATTGGTTTCAAGAATTTGCTCTATAGGTACAGTAGTCAAAGAGTGTTAAAAGCATAGAAGACAGAACATCATATAGCAACAGTGATAGAAATTAACCCACAGCTTTTGGACATAGGCAAAATTCAGTGCCAGGCATTATATTATGTGCAAAAGAGCACCCAAACTAATAGCTAAATAACTGGTTAATAGATGTAAATCTGAGGCTTTACCAGTACAATTTCTAGATAAAGATAAGGATATGTCAGCAACCTTGGGTTAGAAAAAGATTTCTTATGTAGATAGTACACAATTAAGCAAGAGTCATAAAAACTTGGTTCTTCAGAAGAGAATAAAGAAAATGAAAGGAACAGACATACTTAAGCTGAAAATATTTATAAAACATTTACTTGAAATGAATTAGTGACTAAAATTTATAAAGAACTTTGATTATCCATTCAATATAGACAATCTAATAAAATAAATCAACAATAAAAAATAATTTAAAAATGAAAAATAGTGCCAGTGTTTGCGCACCATTGTACCATTAAGTGGTACACTTAGAAAGTGTTAACATGGTAAATTTGGGCCGGGCATGGTGGCACATGCCAGTAGGTTGCAGCCTATGAAGCCACGGACAGGGCCAGGAACTGCGGTTGGAGTCCCACCCGGGGCACATAGCGAGACCTAGTCCCAAAAAAATAGCTGGGCGTGGTGGCACTTGCTTGTATCTGTGGTACTCCAGGCAACATGAGCCTGCGGTTCCATGGGCAAAAATAGAGAGACCTAGTCTCAAAAAAATTTTTTTTGTGATACCTGATTTAAAATAATGAAAATGTGATATGGAACTATAAACGCACATTGTGCCTATGACTACATTTTTCACTATTGCATTATAGTCACATGAGATATATTCATTGGAGGAAAACTGGAGGAAGGGTTATTTCTTGTGAATCTGTGTGTTAAAATAAAATCAAAATGATGCATGCCTGTAAGCAGCAGCTTAGGAAGCTGCGACTGGGACCACGGATCACAGTTCAAATACTGCTTGGGGCGACATAGCAAGACCTACTTCCAAAAAAAAAAAAAGTAGCTGGGCTTGGTGGTGTACTCCTGAATCCTAGCTACCTGGGAAGCTGAAGCTGGGGATTGCTTGAGTCCATGGTACCCCAGGCAACATGAGCCTGCGATTCCACAGGCAAAAATAGCAAGACTTAGTCTCAAAAAGAAATCAAAATGAATAAAAGATTTGAATAGACACTTCAAAAGGGAAGATATATGGATGACAAATAAGCATATAAAAATGCTCATCATTGGGGAAATACAAATTAACGCTTTAGCAGGTTATCACCATTTATCCGTAAAAATGGAATTAAAAGAAAACTGACAGTTCTATGTGTTAGTTAGTTGAGGATGATGGAATAACTTCAGGTTAGACATTCCTGGTGTGAATACTTTTACTATACAATATGATAGTCTCAAACTAGGTTTTTATTGAAGAGCAATGAAAACACAGCTAAATGAAAATTTGCATGTGATATTTATAGCAGATTTAATTGATAACTTCCATTATTGGAGTGAGATGTAGAAACAGAATGCTGAACTAGTTGTCAGCTCACGGCTATTTTACTTTTTTGATCTGGAAAGCAGAGCCTACTAATCCCCTCTCCCAGCTAATGCACCTGAAAGGGTGGAGGTTGGGTCTACAGCCCTGGGACCCCTAGACCTGGAGATCCTGAGAGCCTGGTGGTGCAGGATTTACCCTATCATCTCCTGGGGGGCTACCCAGAGGGCCTCAGCCCCTGCTCCCAACACAACTTAGATCAAGGAGGCCTGGAAGGCTGGGCCTACAAATCCCCTCTTCCAGTTCTGGACCCCCGGGGTTCTGCCTAGCCTTCATCCCCCCATTTTACTTTTTTCTTATTTGCCCTTCTCTTCCCCTGTTGCTCCATCTCTTCTCCCTTTTCCTCTTCCCTTCTAATTTTGTTGAATGGGTTTTTTTTGCTGAAAAATATTGCAAAAGCACTGGATTTCAGCCTTGAACTTTATAGACTCAGAAATGTAACTTGTGACATTATACTAATTAAACCAAGCACTTAGAGGCAGACTCATCTTAACCAAACTAGAAAGAACACTTGGTAGCCAGAATGCTAATTTGTAAATTTGCTGAAATAATTTGCCTTTTCAAACAGATGAGAACATTCCCTTTGACAAATGTGGCGATAGATTGATGAACATGGGACTAAGAACAAGGGTAGCTGGTGCAATTGAAAGTTTAATCTGATTGATAAAATGTAGAGTTCAATCAGAGTAGCCTGTCCCATTATGGACTGTATGGCTTCCTCTTAAGCTTTGATGCTTTTTTTCCTTCTCTGATAAATATATTAATTTTGCTTCTCATGAAGAATACCTTAATTGTTCCGATATGTTAAAATCTTCCATTTTATATTGATATGCAGAATTGGCATCAAATGGTCATAATGTATCTCGGGATTTGCCAAACAAAAATGCTGATGGACTTAAAGGTATGAATATTTTGTTACTAAACATTTCTTTAATAAAGAATAAATAAAAATGCACCTAGTAATTTCCTTTCTGATCAATGTAGCTCATAAAAACTATCAGATTATTTGTAAACTATTTTTAATCAACTTTTTATAATTAGTCAATTAATTATAAGCTTTTTGACTAGGAGACTGTTTTACCATTTGACTTTCAAGGTGCCACAGATGTTTGCATTGTTTTTGTTTTTCCTAAATGACTGCTTTAGATATGTTTTTGATAGAGGACTAACTCCAAGTTAATTGAACGTAAAGTGTACCTCCCAAATGTATGGTTTAAGCAGAAAATAATGTACGAAGTTTATCCCTATATATTTTTTTGTGTAGGTCTGGAAGTCAAACCTTTAATAATGAAGTCTATGTTCCGATCTTAAAATTCTGATATTCTAAAACAGGATTAGAACCTGACCCTATATTCTTCTATATCTGTTGTCTGGAACTTTATAGTCTCTGTATCTAGTATAGGTCACTGCAACAAATTGACCCCTAGCTTCTGTGCTTTCTCCTTTATTACTATATTGCACTTCTTAGAACTATATTAGCTGGCTTGTGTAATTAAAAGTTATTAAGAGTAAATTTTATGTTCTATATTTTTTACCACAATTTGACAATTTTGGAATAAAAGTATGTTTGAAATTTTAGGGTACTTTCATATTTTATATATGAGTTTTTGTGATGTCTCCTCATTTTTTTCAGCACTGGAATATCCCTGCTTTGTATTTCCAAATATTTTCCAGTATTCAAGTTTTTTGTTCTTCATCTTATTCTAACCTGTCTTTTACTGTCTTAGCTTTCACTGACTTGTCCATTTTCCAAAATTCCAAAGTGTGAGTCAGCTTCACGGAATCTTTCAGTCTACCTTTGTCATTCACAAAATTCTTTGCAGTGAGATATAAAATTGATACCACCATGCTTAACATGTAGTTTTTAAGCCCATATTCAATGATTCATATTGTTATAAAGGACTTCTAAGGAAAATTATCCTATAATTTATTTTCTTTTATAATTTTAGGTAGCATGAAGGATCAGTACTTTAGAAATGATATTTGTAACTTTAAAATTATTGTACATTTCTTGATTAGAATATTCCTAATGCTGCTGAGGTTGAGCCTCAACTTTTGTGTAGAATTTGTCAGTCTTTACATACGAATTCAGTCATAAGAATTTGACAGCATGAGCACTGGGTAGGTTGTATGGAAGTGGCACCAAGAATACTAAATGCCAGCCATCTTTGATAGGAGTCCCCTTGTGAACTTTTGAAATTACGTACATATACTTAGAGAAAGTATGGAAGAAAATAAAGATCGAAGATTATGTATTAATACTTAAAGTTGTAATGTAGAAAGAAGGTAAGAATGAAAAAATAAGTGAATGACTTGGGCTTAGATTCATTTAGATTTTTGTACTGTATGCTCTCTAAAGAGGCCTGTGTAAGGGTCTAGAGAACAAACTTCCCTTCTGCCTGGGATGAACTGCACCTTGCATTTAAAATACACTCTTTTTTTTTTGAGACTAGGTCTTGCTATTTTTGCCCATGGAACCACAGGCTCACGTTGCCTGGGGTACCACAGACTTAAGCAATCCCCAGCCTCAGCTTCCCAGGTAGCTGGGATTACAGGTGTGTGCCACCACGCCCAGCTATTTTTTGGGACTAGATCTCGCTGTGTTGCCCCGAGCAGGAGTCAAACCGCGTTCCTTAGCCCTAGCCGCTTCACAGGCTGAAGCTTACAGGCACGCGCCACTGTGCCCATCTTAAAATACAAATTCTTTCTACTTTTTAAGAAACTGCTTTAACTCAAAATATTTTGGTGCTACATAAATCTATTTGTTTTATGACCCTTCCTTCCTTCCTTCCTTCCTTCCTTCCTTCCTTCCTTCCTTCCTTCCTTCCTTCCTTCCTTCCTTCCTTCCTTCCTTCCTTCCTTCCTTCCTTCCTTCCTTTATTATTTATTTATTAATTTATTTTGTTGGAGACTAGGTCTCACTATTTTTTGCCTGTGGAACTGCAGGCTCATGTTGCCCGGGGTACCACAGACTCAAGCAATCCCTGGCCTCAGCTTCCTAGGTAACTGGGATTACAGGCGCACACCACCACGCCCAGCTATTTTTTTGGGACTAGGTCTTGCTATGTGCCCTCGGCAGAACTCCAACTGCGATCCCTGGCCCCGGCTGTGGTTTCCTAGGCTGCCGTCTACAGGCATGCGCCACCATGCCCGGCCCTTGTTTATTTATTTTTGAGACCAGGTCTCGCTATGTTGCCCAGGGTTGTCTTGAACCTGCAGACTCACTGGGATTTAAGACGTGTGCCACTTCCCGGCCTTAATGTTTGTAATAGATGATTATAAAAACTGTTTTAAGCACATTCTGTGTATCTAATATAGAAAATTATAGCACCAGGCTGTATATGAGCAGGACTGAAGCTCAGCTTTCCTGAATCCTCTGAAGCCATAGTGGAATTAAATCTTTATATCTTTATATTAGGTAGTCTTTATAAAAATATATATAATACATGTCTAATATAAAGAATATGTCCCTAAATTTGATAATTCAATAATCCACCTGAAGTAGGGTCTTAGTCAGATATACCTTAAAATATTGTTATGTTTTAAAATTTTTCTATCATCAGGTAATGTCCTCATTGTTAACTGTGTTGTTTCTGGTATACCCGGGCAGAATAATGGCTGCAATATGATCTATATTGAAGCAAAATCAGTTTGAAGCTTTGTTTTGAGTATATGTATATCATGGTGCAGCATATGATAGAGACTCTTTGGGAATAAGATACTGTCATATTTGGTTTTGTGTTATAAATTATGGTTGTTGTCACTTCTCAACAGGTGCTTGGAAGAATTCTGTAGAAGAATGGACAACAGAAGACTGGACTGAAGATGTAAGTAATTAGTATCTGATCAGATCCATCATTCTTTAGGTTTCTGTTGGGGTCATTCATACTTTTGAAGAAAGTCTGAGACTTTTTTAGGGCTATTCTTGACAACTTTACAGAACTCTGTTTACGTCTTCATTTATGTTTGATTTTTGCAGAAGTTCTCAGAACTTGGTGTTTTGCGATTTTTTTTAAAGAAATACTGTTTTAAAGCACAATAGTTTTTGAGACTTTTCCCCATCTCCTATTTTTGCTGTCACAAATACAGGTGCATATAATTTAAAATGCAAGTCATAAGTTCTTTTTAGAACTTAGAACAATAACTATTCACCTTAACTCCTCCTTTTTTCTCTCCTTTAAAAAGGGAAGAATGAAAGAATTCATTTTCCTGGTATCCTACCATTTTCCCGGATATCAGTATTTCTCATATTGGAATTTAGTATTTTCAGTGCTTTAGATCTGCTCTTACTGCTTTTCATAGAATTATCATTTATTGCTTTGCCACTTGTCTGAATTCTATTTTCTTGTCTTAAAGTTTAAAGAAAACCTCAGGTGAATCAAATGTTAAACATTAGCAACATCAACTAAAATTTAGTCACTGATTTTGAAACCTGATGTTGACATATTGCTAGTGTTAAGTAGTACTTTCTTTTTGCTGCCTTTGTTTTAACTCTTTCATTGTAAGATTCTTTAAGGCAAAAATGGATTTCTTGGGATGCAGAACTCCTTGGAGAATCAGCACATTTTTATTTTTATAGAAAATGTAAAACCTACTGTCTTTTCTGCCAGTGCTTGAATATTAATATCTGAGTATATTTGATTTTATATTGTTTCAGAGTTCTGAGACATTTAACATAGATAAGAATTCAACATATTAGCCTAAAGCAAATGCTATTTTTATTATTTTTTCATATCTCATAAGATCAGCGCTTAATCTGTTTACAAGCCTATACCCTGCTGTGAAAATATAGTTAAGAGCCTATTTTTGATTGTCAATTGAGGTTTCAAGTAATTATTTCCTATGTGCCTTTTTTCTTTTTTTTTTTCTGGACCCCTACCTCCACCTCCACCTCCCTATGTCCTCCTATGTCCCTTTAACATACTTTATAACATAAACTACATTGCAGCTTGAATCTCAGAATAATTACCCTGAGTGAAAGAAGTCAGACAAAAGTGATTTCCTTTTTTATTTCACTTAAAATCCAGAAAAATCTTGTCTGTTGTGACAGAGAGAATTATTGGTTGCTTGGGGATAGAGGGTAGTGGTGTGCGGGATTTAGTGCACAGGGACAGAAACTGACTTGTGGGATTTAATAGAGAAATTCATTGTCTTGATTTGATAGTGGTTTCATAGGATTATACATATGACAAAACTCATTTCTCAGTTGAATATTTACACCTTATTGTATTATGTATAAAACATAATAACATTATGTTTTATAAAACAGCTTAGAAACCCATGCCATAAGAAATAAAAATCACTAGTTCATGAAATACTTAGATTGTTTGGCTTTTGGGAAAGAAAACGTTGATTATTTTGCCTTTTCAAACTTCCCCACTCATTTTTGGCATCTAAGGTAACAGTAGCAAATAGAGTGGTGGGCCTGTGACATGAACCCTAGCATACCTTCCACTGTTTTATTTCCTTGATGGGAAATCTTAAATGTGAATTTATTGATATAAAATCACCTTTCTCTTAAGGAAATTACTGTCATGGTCACTTGTGTATTTCTTTTAGACACCATTTGGTTAACTTTATAAGAATACTGGTGGCTAAAAATTGTCAGCTATTCACATATTTCTGGTTTTATATAGAATAAGGTTAAAAAGACTTTTTAAAAATAATCTCCAACAGCTTTCTGAAACAAAGGTCTTCACTGCCTCATCTGTTCCAGCAGAGAATCATGTTTCACCTGGGCAAAGGTAAACACTATATGCTACCCTGTGTGTCTGTCTCTCAAAACATAATTGAGATTTCTTAGGAAAAGTGTTTGATTCTTATATTTCTGTTCTTTTTCTTTTCTCATATCACTTATTATTTTTTCCTTTTCCCATGGAAGATTGTATTTACCCTTAGCCTGATGAGCTAATAAAACCAATTAATTATATTCATCTTGTTTTGTTTTGTTTTTTTTTTTTTTTGAGACTAGGTCTCACTGTTTTTGCCCATGGAACCGCAGGCTCACATTGCCCGGGGTACCACAGACTCAAGCAATCCCCAGCCTCAGCTTCCCAGGTAGCTAGGATTACAGGTGTGCACCACCACGCCCAGCTATTTTTTGGGACTAGGTCTCCCTGTGTTGCCCCAGGCAGGACTCAAACCGCGATCCCCAGCCCCAGCTGCTTCATAGGCTGAAGCTTACAGGCATGTGCCAACGTGCCCAGCGTGTAATACCATTTTTAAAAGATTTTTCTCAGATTAATATGAACTTCTTGTTTTTATGTGGACTCCCCTAGTTTTAATCTACCAGTCTCCTAGATTATAGAAATGAGGTATTGAGCTAATGATAACATTTTTTAAATGTTGTGTACAGCACTGAATTATTAGAAAACATTTTTTACATCCTAGTTTTTGCCATAACTAAAAACCCTTGTATCTGGTTTTAAAATGCAGTAATCTAAAAGGATAAGAAGCTTTGATATATATGACACCTGAGGAAGGCAATTTTGAACCTAATTTGCTCCATATCATGCTAAATGAGTTGGTTATGAGACTTTGTTATAGGAATATAAAAACAAAGGGTATGCCTTGCAATATATTTTGTTAATTGCTCAGAATTCCTTGTTAACTGGTATAATTTCATTGTATTTATTAATCAGGATATTTGATAAGATTGTTTTCATTCAAAATATTATGTAGACCTTTTAAGTTATTTTTCAGAAGACAAATATGTTTTAAATCTTATAAATCTTTTGCATTAGAACTTGGCTGTAATTTTTGTAGTAATGCAGGTTTTGAAATGGGTCATATATATCTACCCTAGATTTGTGATCCTGGAGTTAGAATTTCACTCAATAGAATATTATCTTGGGATCCAATACCAGTCTGTGACATTAACCTGGTTAATGGAAAGTAAGAGTGCTGATAGTATCTAAGAGGAACTTGGGGATATGAACTTAACTCTGTACTAAAGGAGAGTCTTCAGTTATTTTACCTCCCAGAATCTACCTCACTGACATGGTGAGCATCTCATTTAGGAGAACTGATTGGGACTGACCTTTGAAAGAGTTTATTGCCGGGCATGGTGGTGCATGCCTGTAGGTGGCAGCCTAGGAAGCCGTGGCTGGGGCCAGAGATCGTGGTTTGAGTCCCGCCGGGGGCATGTAGCGAGACCTAGTTTCAAAAAAACATAGCTGGGCATGGTGGCACATGCCTGAAATCCCAACTACCTGGGAAGCTGAGGCTGGGGATTGCTTGAGTCTGTGGTACCCTGGGCAACGTGAGCCTGTGGTTTCACAGGCAAAAATAGTGAGACCTAGTCTAAAAAAAGAAAAAGAGGTTATTTATTTTATTATTTTTATTTTTTTTAAGAGACTAGGTCTTGCCATGTTGCCCAGGGTTATTTCAAACCCATGAACTCAAATGATTGCTAGCCTCAGCCTCCCAGGTGGCTGGGATTTACAGGCCAGTGCCACCATGCCCTGCTTGAAAGAGTTTAATGGGCAAACCGCATTAAGTAATTGAGGCACTTTGTAGGTCTCATGGAAAAGAGTTAGTAGTTCCCTCATATATCAGCTAATATGGATCTAGAAGATTATTTCTTATGCTTTCAGGTCTCTTAAGTATTTGTAGACCATGATTCTCAAATATAATACAAGAGTTTCAGTTAACAGAATAGTATATTATGTATTTTTCCTTGACTATTTTAAAGGAAAAATTACATAAGAGTCATATGCATTTAAATATATTATGAAATAAAATGCAAAACTTCCAGGAATTCTTTTGATAAATGTGAAATTGCTTGAATGGTCTACTATGGCTTTGATCCTCATTCCTCAGGAATATGGGATCACTTTCATTTAGGAAAGTTTAAGAGACTGATTTTAAATATTAAGCATGGCAAAATATTCTAAAGGAAATGAACTCGAGAAAATTGTTTAAATGTATTCATTTGCACTAGGTTTTTAAATCAATTGTCATTGTGCCATTTCTTTGGAAATTTCTCAGTACACCTTTGTCTGCAAAATCCTACTTCAGTTTCTCTGACTTTGTATGCTTTTTCTCCATTATTGATGCCCTTCTTTTGAGTCTCTTAACTCCATTTACACACACACACACACACACACACACACACACACACACACACACACAATTTTTCTTGTGAATTTGCTGCATATTGATTCACTTCTCAAATTCATTTTTGGTAAAACTTGCTTATGATTCATTCCTCATTTGCTTTCGTCTGCTCAGTGTTGATCTGGTAACCTTGCTCCAGAAGCCTGTTCCTTCCAGTCAAGCGGAAGTCAACTCCTTTGAAACGTCCCAACAACAGGGCTTTGGCCATGCCCTTGTCTTTACAAATTCTCAGCACAACAATCAGATGACACCAGGAAATGGCAGCTCCACTGCTGTCAACTCCTATGCTCCTCAGAGTCTGGTAACTCACTCTTATTTCAATATGGGATTTTAAGAAATAGGCCCTTGAGCAAGACGCATACCTTATAATTATTTTCAAAAAACTGAAGTTTCTACAGTAGCTCTCAGTCCAGAAAACAATGATGGGAGTATATCCAAGCACATATCTGATGATTTCATGTAGAATTCAACTACTCTGAGTTTTCTGGACAAAGATAAATTTATTTCTTCATGATTTCTTGAAATCTTTTCAATTGTGGTCACTCAGATATCATCATCGCTTATAACTATTACTAATTTTGGTCTCAGAGTCTATTTTTCTATTTAAGATGTTAAGTTTTTCAGTTGTTTCCAGTTTACTGAAATGCAAATGTCAGTATTGTCTTGCTAAAAAACTTGCAAAAAAGTTCTTTTTAAGTCTGTCTGGTGTTTATAATTACAATTTTATTTGTTGTTCCACAAATTTACAGTGTTTAGTAGAAGTCTATCATTTTGATTATCATTTTGATGTGTTTTTATAGAATATGTATTATCTGTTGTTGCATGTAAGATTCTGACTTATTGTGAATTGAGCTTTTATCAGAAGGACTTTCAGAAACTTAGTGAAGGATATGAGGACAGGGAGATGGGAGTTGAAGTTTCAAGCATAGAATGTGAAAAATATGTATCTGTAGCCCCTGTCCAAGTGTAGACAGTTTTGCATTGGCAGGTTGGAGGTTGGAAAAACTGTAAACACGGATCTATAGATTTCAGTAATAATTATTTTGGTTTATTCTGTACTGGTTTTTAGCTAAAATTTATAGTTAAGAAACAGAATTTCTTACAAATATGATATAATCTACCTTTTCTCTCTCCCCCTCCTTCCAAACCCTTAATCATTTTCTGTGCCCTAATGAAATGGAGACTTGAATATGCAGTCTCTATTGGTATTTTCTCTCAAGTATAACAGCTTGAGAACTTGGCATTTTTAGTCATTGATGGTTTGGTCTTGAGAATAGGCAAGTGCTTAAAGTGGAACAATCCAAGGCCTGGTGCCTTCTCACTTTTTGAGATAACCTAGTAATATCTCTGAGTTTTAATCAGACCCTCCATACCCATTTGTCCTGTCTTCCCATTTTTTTTTTTTTTTTGGAAACTGGGTCTTGCTGTTTTTGCCCATGGAACCGCAGGCTCTTGTTGCCCAGGGTACCACAGACTCAAGCAATCCCCAGCCTCAGCTTCCCAGGTAGCTGGGATTACAGGCATGCGCCACCATACCCAGCTATTTTTTTGGAACTAGGTCTCACTACGGGCCCCAGGCGGGACTCGAACCGTGATCCCTAGCCCCTGCCGCTTCATAGGCTGAAGCTTACAAGCACGAGCCACCGTGCCCGGCCTGTCTTCCCATTTACTGCTGCTCTACTAATGTAAAGTCCTTAGTGACTTGCTGGAATCTTTTTTTTTTTTTTTGAGACTAGGTCTCTCTATGTTGCTCGGGGTATTCCCACTCCTGCTGACTCAAGCGATTCCCAGCCTCAGCCTTCCAGGTAGTTGGGATTATAGGCGTCTGCCACCACACCCGACTGCTTTTTCGAGACCAGGCCTCACTATGTTGCCCAGGGTAGTTTCAAACTCATGAACTCAAGCAATCCCAGGCCTCTTTCCTGCCAGCACTTGGAGAACAGGCACGTGCCACGACACCCGGCAACTTGCTGGAATCTTGATATGGCCAATGAGAGAGAGCATAGGTGGGACATTAGCTTTTTATATAGTGCCCCATATTTTTTGCTTCTTATCAAGAGAAAACCTTGAGAGAGAACTCTTTGGTCAGCATATTGGCGCTCACCTCTAGTGTATTTATGTCGTCAGTGGAGGACTCTATAAGCGAGAATAATGATGATAATAATGGTGGTAGTAATGTTAATAATGTCAGTCTACACAAGACAACCCAGAATCTTTGGGATTTGGGCACTTATATTCGTGAATATTTATGAATGTGTTTGCTTGTATATATCAATACTCACATTTTCAAAGTGCTGCCTCCATTGACTAAAATGTGTAAGCGTTGTTGAGCAGCTTTTGGAGAAGTGTAATCTGGGGCAAGGTGGTAGTTTTTAACTTGATGATTTCATTATGCTGTAAAGCACACAGTGAATACAATTGATAGACTAAGTTGATGTGGAATAGCAATTAAGTAGGAGAAGAGAAAAAATAATAAAAGTATCCTCTGAGAAGCCTGCATTGAATAAATAAAATCTGAGCTGAGTTTCAGTGGATTAGTGGCCACATAAGAGAAGTATAGTCTGCAGCCTGAGCAGAAACTCCCAGGTAGTGAGTGATAAGTAATGTCAGTACAGCTGTTTTAATAGCAGCAGATTCTGTGATGGGCATCCAGTAACTGCCCATTACCCAGACTTTGCTCACCTTGGATAATTGGGATTTTCTTCAAACTGCTGATATTGTTGGAATAGTAATTTTGATAACAAATAATTATTCCGGATTCTTAGAGCAGGCCTCTTGAAAGATTGTAAATTTGTTTTTGACCTTTTAGATGTTTCCAAAAAGTTATTTTTGACAGGGAATTTATTTTTCCAGAAATGGGATGATTTTGATATGTAAAAATGCAGTTGATCAGTCCTTGTGTTCTTTCTTAGGTTTTTCTTCCTCTAAGACCTTTGGTATCTGATCTGACAGAATTGGGTGGGGGTGGGGGGCTCATTTAATCTTGGCATTAAATGACTCCATGATTAGTAACTTCTGTGACCAAACCTATTCTAATTAATAGATGATAACCCTTCCACACATTAAGAAAACATTCTATTTTTGTTCGTCACCCGTATCTTGTTCATTAAATTCATGGTATTCCTTTATAGTTTAAAAATTTTTTTTTGATTGTGAACTTGTGGCTTTAATGTATTGATTTCTTAAAATCCAAGAAAAACACCCCCCTCCCCCTCACTTCAGCTTCTTATATAGAATCAGAAAGGCTTGCTGGATTTATTTAGGCAGTTCTTAATTCATATTTTCACGTAGCATTTAATCAGGTGATTCTTACTAATTCAGGTATTCTAGGTCATGATTTTTTAAATCTTTGTGACAGTACTTGGTATATTTTAAAGCCTGAAGTAGAAATTATTGCTAAGGATTTCTACTTTTCCTTTGAAGTCATCCGTCCTTGGTGTGGGATTTGGAGAGCTTACATCTTCCAAAATGGCAAACTCCCAGATTTTGGAACCATTAAAAGCTCCAAACTTGGGCCAGTTTATTACCACCCCAAGTTCACAGCAGAATAGCACCAGTGCCCCTACAACCACTTCTTCTTGGGACCTCAGGCCCCCAGCATCTCAGTCCTCGGTCCTTAATCATTTTGGTAAGTCTATTTTATGTGCTGTTTTGTTCCTGCTAAAAGCATAAGCATATTGACTAGTGAGCACTAATGTGGAATCTAAGTTAGAAATTTTCTAAACTAGCCTCACACAGACCTTTTGATATTGAACCAACACATACATGCCATACTGTATTAAGAATAGCAGGGGCTTTCTTTAACCATAGTGTGGCCGTCTGGGCTGGCTTATGGCTAGCGTATACTGAAAGACAAGAAAGTACATTTTTCTGGTAAGTGTAATGACTTAACTATTTTGGAATTACCTGGCACTCCTCCTAAGTTTGAAGTGATGTCTACTGAAGAATGTCATTAGCGACTCAATTCCGAAGGTTTTTGGTCTTGGTCTTGTATGCACCTCTACTTGGTATAGACTAGTAGTTGAGACCCTGCAAAGAAAACAAATGTTTAACATAAACCATATTGTGAAAACAGTCTAGACAAAAGTCATTCCTACCAGTTGGAATGCTGAAGCCCATTGGCTAGGATATACCAAATTCCATGTTCCCAGAGATGGGTCAGTCTCGCAAGCAAGCATTTCTGATGGTAGCTATAACTCTACTATGTTAGCATTTTTCCTTGCATACTTACTCATGAGTAGTATGCGTTTTTGGCAAACCTTCGGCAGTATCTGCCATCTGTTTTTTAAACTATGATTTTATTGGAGCAACCATTCATTTACATATTGTTTATGACCACTTTCTGTCTACAAAGGCAGAGTTTTGAATAGTTGCTAATAGATGTCCTTAAAATTCTATATTTATTGTCTGGTCCTCTGTAGAAAAAGGTTGCAAATCTCTGTCCTGTCACGTAGCATTTGAAATCAGTGATGAAAATGTGGTTTATTGCTTCAGGATATCTGGCTGTAAAATGAAAGTGGAGCCATAATTTCCACTTTCCATCAGAGTGCCAAATGGCCAAACATCTCAACATACTGTATTTAGAACAATTGTAGAGTAAAACAGGAAGATTTTTATATACCCTGTGTGAGGGTAGGCCTGTCTAGATGTGACAAGAAACACCATTACCAAAATTAAAAGGTTGACATGAAAAAATAATTGAAAAATCATATCTTAGACAAAAGAACTAGCTTCCTTAACACAAAAAGTAATATTTAAGGAGGCCAACGATGAAGTGGGGGAAAAAGGATTAAAAAGCTGGAGTTCACAGGCAAAGATTATGAAATGTTTCCTAATTGAACTCTTATCATTTTAATTTATACCCTTAATGTTATTTTGTACCAATCAAGTTAGGAGAGATAAAAAGTTTAGTAAAAAGTGTCCATCTTGTTAATGGGTAAGAATTTTTAAGTGTCAGCATTTAAAATGTTATCTTGTGAACCAGCAACTTAACAAAGTTGCTGGTATGATTTGACCTTGATGGTTTTCTTGCACTTGAACAAAATTTCTTACATAAAAATGTATTCATTGTAGCATTGTTTTTCATAACAAGAGTTGAAAAATTTTGTAGTTCATTAACCTAGTACTGGTTTTGAAAAATGATATGTCTAGTAGGGAGGGGGGAAAAATAAAAAGTGATACCTATTTACCCTGAATTACTTGTAGCCATGAAAATGAAGTTGCTTTCGCACATTAATGTAGAAGTTTCTGAAAGCTACATGATTTGTAAGGAGTTGAGAGACTTATGTATATACATACATACATATATACTGGTAGGTAGGATGGTAGGTTGAGTAGTGATATGGTTGTGTGTCTGCCTATCTGTACATATTAGCTGAAGGTCAGGTGTGAATAGCAACTCCATACTGTCCTTACCTGCTTTCCAACTCCATGTGCTTTAAGCCTAACCTGTATCTCCTTTACTGTATAGAATATTATTTACAAGCCCATTCAGGTATCATTTTCCATTTAGCATATAGCACTTACTATACCTTATATACAGATACACAGAACACTTATTCAATTTAGCTAGGAGATGGTTGGTAGAAACTAGTGGTTATAACCCTTCACTATCAATGATGGTGGAAGAGGGACCTCTAATCCCATGTGCTAAATAATTGATTGTTGCTTACTCCTTCCCCCCACCTCTTTTACATTTCGTAGACTTCAAATCTCAACCTGAACCATCCCCAGTTCTTAGCCAGTTGACCCAACGACAGCAGCACCAGACTCAGGCAGTCACTGTTCCTCCTCCTGGGTTGGAGTCCTTTCCTTCCCAGGTAAAGCTCCGAGAGTCAACACCCAGAGACAGTAGCTCCACTGTGAATAAACTTTTGCAGCTTCCCAGCATGACTGGTGAAAATATCGCTACGTCCACCCACCAACCACAGCCTAAACACATCAAACTCCCCAAGCGGCGGATACCTCCAGCTTCTAAGGTGGGTATTTTGTTGTGAAGCCACAGTTGTATCTAAAGGTGATTTTTAAAAAAATTTTATTTAATTTGTTTATTTTACATAATTGTTATCCCTTTGGGTATGTTCCCCTGCCCCCTCCCAACTCTGGTCACTCCCAACTCCTCTCTAGCTGCTACTTATTTGATCATGTTTTAGCCCATAGGTCTCTTCCTTGTCTGAAGCATTTTCTTTTTACCAGGCAAGGATCTGGGATTAAATTAAAGGGTCTCAGTAGGTTGTGTTGTTTAGATTTCGGTTCTTGGCTTTGTGTGGTATGTTTTCTCCACAACCCCTTTGTTTCATCCTTCTTGTTGGTTGTCTCCTCCATTCTGGTTTTAATTCTATGTTGCTGTTTCTATGCCGTTTTTCTGGACTCCGACTTAGAGAGTCAGTCTCCCAGTCCTTGTGGAGTGAGACATTAGTGCATGGTTAGTCCAGATTGTGTCCTCTCCATTTGCCATTAGCCGCTCCCCTTTGGGGCTCTGCCATGATTCTCTGTGGCCTTCCTCCCACCATGGTACGGGAGGTAACATGTTCTCGTTGGCAGGTTTCTCTGCTCCCTGATTTTGGCTTCCAAGCACTAGTGACCATATTAGTGTAGCTCTTTCATGAGTCCTTGGTATGGTTAGATACTAAGTCCTTTATCCGTTGACTTCCTCCGTGCTCCTCATGGGTCCTGCCCAGGGGATGGGTGTTTCAGGGTTTTTTATTGTTTGTTGTTCATCCTCCTGTGTGAAAGTTGGTTCATTAGGGTTTCTCTTGTTCCTGGTAGGGACTGGCTAGAGTGTTAAGACCAGAGAAGGGGTGGGACCACCCCCACACTCCCACATGCCCACGCTCCGGCATGGCTTGGGATCTGTCTGTGCAGTCTGGGGGGAAGGGGGTTCGGCTGCTGCAGACCTGCCTGGGTGGCCCCCGGCCGCACACTCCCCCACCCCCCGCACTCCCAGCGCTGGGTATCACTGGGGATTATGCCGGCATAAAGGTGATGTATTTTAACATTTAGCTCAAGCTGCCATTTTTCAAGTACATCACTCATTGTTCTATGAGAATTGACTTCTGGGCTAATAAATGGAATGCATTTTTGTGAAGACAGACCATTAATTAAATTACAGGATCTGGTTTGGAGAGTTTGATGGTCTTATGTATTTAGCTGTGTCCCATAGAGGACAAGTGGTGTTTTAACTGGGATAGTATACATCATTGGAGGCCCCCCCCCCCATCACAGCCTGCCTCTGCCATCCTGTTGTTCTAAGGACCAGTTGGTGACACTGACTACTTTAAGTTTTAGTTTTTCTTTGCAATGTTACCTTCTTGTTTTAAAAAAAAAATCCTATTTTCCTTTCCTTTCTGCTTCCTGCTTCCTTGTTCTCAGGCCTGCAAGTATTGCCTGGGTAATTCAGTGCTCATTTGACTTTGTTCCTAGGCCTTTGGGACATGGAATCCCTGACATCTGTTCCTAACAATAGTGGTTTTGCTTTTTCAGACTCCAGCTTCTGCAGTTGAAATGCCTGGTTCAGCAGATGTCACAGGATTGAATGTTCAGTTTGGTGCCCTTGAATTTGGATCAGAACTATCACTCTCTGAATTTGGACCCACTGCAAACAATGAAAATAGTAACCAGATTCCAATCAGCTTGTATTCAAAATCTTTAAGGTACAAAACTTCCCATTTCTCTGGTTTTGACTGAATTTGGTGCTTTGTAAAATGAAGCAGTACCTAAGAAATCACCTGGTGGAGGTAATTACCTGGTGGAGTTTGTGGTAATGGTTTTGTGCAGCCATTCCAGTGTTGATTTACAGAACTTTTCTTTCATCACCCTAAAAAGAAACCCTGTGCTTGTTACCAGTCACTCCCAACTTCCCTCTTCCCTCTCTTCTGGCAATTAAACTTGCCTATTTGGGATATTTAATATAACTAGAATCATGTAATATGTGTCTTTTTTGGCTTCTTAAAATAATGTTTTAAAGATTTATCCATTTAACTTCCAAATATTATTTTATAACTTGTTTATCCATTCACCAGTGAATGAACATTTAGGTTCTCTCTGCATTTTGGCTGTTATCAATCATGTTCCATATTCAGTTTGAAATTTTGTGTGCTTTCAGTTCTTTAGGACATATACCTAGGAATTGCTGTTTATACTGGTAACTCTTAGTTTTAACCATTAGAATTATTAAGTATTAGAATTATCAACCTTCCTACAGGAACTACTGTATTAGACATTGTTACTTGTAACCTCCGAGGGATATGATTTTTGCTTATTTTCACAAACACTGTCATTTAGTGGTATTGTATCAATAGAATGCACAGATTTTAAAGTTATTTATGTTAGTTAATTTTTCTGCTTTCCAGAACCAAAAGTGGACATTTGCTTGGGTTCCCTTTCTAAAAATGGTTTCAGGCATCTGATTCTTTAAAAATTATTACGAATTCTTAAAAATTGTCTTCCCCCTGTCAGTTAAATTAGGTGGTATTCTGGGGGGTGTTTGGGATCATCAGCTGCACCATAAATCCTCTTGAAGAATACAGTCACATAAATTTGTAGGTTTGGACATGTTTATTTTTAGAATATACCAGTAAAGTGATAAAATTGTTCAACTTCAGTAAACCATGTAAAGTGACACAAATTTATGTCAACTACTTTTTCTTTTCAGTGATTCTTTGAATACCTCTTTACCAATGACCAGTGCAGTACAGAACTCCACCTATACAACTTCAGTCATTACCTCCTCCAGTGTGGCTAGCTCATCCCTGAGTGCCATGAGTCCAGCAGCAGTGTCTTCCTCCTACGATCAGAGTTCTGTGCATAACAGGATCGCATACCAAAGCTCTGCGAGTCCGTCAGAGTCCGCTGCAGGAACCATCCCTGTGAGTGTTGCTGCATGTTTCTTTCTGTAAGAAAATCCAGTTAGGAGCTGAGTGTTCAGTTAGGGAAATTCAACTTTGGGAAACAAATTTTCTTTTAGAAACTAGCAAACCTTTTGAGTAGAACTTAGGAGTATTAATGGGCTTCTCCTTTGAAAGACAGTTGCATTGACGTAGTAGAATTGATTCTAAGGAGCTATTTGTATTTCTCAACTTAGGAGCTTCCCCCCCCATCTTCCTTTTTTTTCCCATTTTTTTTTTTTTTTATGCTCGATGTTTTCCTAAAATGTTTGATGGTCTCAGGCTGTCTTGTTGAATATGGGCTGTGTTGTGGGACAGCATGGAGGCCACTTATTTGGGAATGGCGGAACTTTCATCAGTTCCTTGCGACCTTTTCTTTGAGCGTGTTTACATTCTCTGGGGAGTGTTCTCCCAGTCTTTTCTCTTTAGGGCCTGTTCTCTGTCAGGGTATTAGGAGCCTAAGGAGGGGAAAAGGCTACCGTTGGGGTACTTGCTTTGTCTATATTGACCTGACCTATCTGTGTTTTTACAGTATATCTGATCATGTATTTACCTCTTGACAAAGTTTAAAATCTGTGACAGGTGAGGGTGTTCACCCTACTCTGCAGAGGGAGGAGGTGATCTGGGCTTGCATGGACTTTCAAAACAAATTCTACAGTCAACCTTAATTCATATCTGCTTCCAGAGCCATGCACAGCCAAATACTGAGTTACTTGGTATTGTCAGCCCAGTCATCTATCTCTCATCCTATATGTGCTTTCTAGTATAGCCTTACATATTTATTTACATATTTCTCAGTTTACATATTTTTAAAATGCGTTATGATCTATTATTTTTAACAATCTTTCCTTTACTGTGCTATTACTATGATTTTCAATACAGTAACCACTATCCACATACAATAGATTATTGATTGATTGATTGATCACGTCTCGCTGTTTTTGCCCGTGGAACTGCAGGCTCACATTGCCCAGGGTACCACGGACTCAAGCATCCCCAACCTCAGCTTCCCAGGTAGCTGGGATTACAGGTGCGTGCCGCCACGCCCAGCTCTTTTTTTGGAACCAGGTCTCGCTACATTGCCCCGAGCGAGACTCGAACTGGGATACCCAGTTCTGGCCACAGCTTCCTAGGCTGCTGCTTACAGGCATGCACCACCATGCCTAGCCCAATAGATTATTTAAATAAACAGTTAAAATTTAGTTTTTCAGACATAGTAACCACATTTTAAATGCTCACTCACCAGATAAGGTTAGTAGCTACGTCTAGTACCACACATATTTGCAGGATCATTCTCTTGGACAGTGCTGATCTATATAGTTTCTTTTTTTCTTCTTATTTTTTTAGAGACAAGGTCTTGCTATGTTACCCAGGGTTGTCTCAAACCCGCGGACTCAAGTGATCCCTAGCCTCAGCCTCCCAGTAGCTGGGATTACAGGTGTGCACCACCATGTCCAGCTTGATTTATATAGTTTCAAATCACATGTTGTGCTGTCCAGGCTTAAATCTCTGCCTTTTTACTCTTCACTCTGTTCTTGCTCAGCATATTTCTGCTCTCCCCTGATCATGTTTTGCTCCCACCCATCTAGTCAGAGTTTCCCCCATGCCTAAAAATATACTCCTGGATTGTGACATTTTGTCCATTGTGTCTTAATTATTTTCAAAGTGAAATGAAATTTCCCTAAGATCTGATAGCTGTTCTTTCTTGATACTCCTTTATTTTCTTTCTGTCTTGTGTAGCTTTTTTTTTTTTAGACTAGGTCTCGCTATTTTTGCCTGTGGAGGCTCAGGCTCTCGTTGCCCGGGGTACCACAGACTCCCAGCCTCAGCTTCCCAGGTAGCTGGGGTTACAGGCGTGAGCCACCACCACGCCCAGCTATTTTTTTGGGACTAGGTCTCGCTATGGGCTCCAGGCGGGACTCGAACCGCGATCCCTAGCCCCGGCCACTTCATAGGCTGAAGCTTACAGGCACGAGCCACCGTGCCCGGCCCTTGTGTAGTTTTGAGACGACGTCTTTGTATAGCAAGATTCATTGTTCCAGATGCAGCTAATTGATGTGTTAATATATTCAGCGAGCACTGAGCTGTATGTAGTTTAGAGGGAGTCAAGTGTAGAATTTTGATTACTTTTTGGAAATTGGTGAGATGTTTCCTTTCCCTGGACCTTTTAATTTCTCCCCTGGCAGACCTATTTATTTCGTTCCAAAAATCTTACATTGTTTTACTAAGAGAAATTGTACTGGGTTTAGTAATGTAGAGGTTAACAGCCATCAGATTTGTCTTTTTTATGAGTCGTTTTCACAGAAGTACCTGTGCCTTGCAGACTCCACTCGCAGTCACTCTTTGTATCTTCCTCCTGAGGCTGCATCCTTGCTGTCGGTGGTGCAGTGATGTGCAGTGTTGTTAGCTTAGGCAGGTTGTTTTCGGGCTACCATGTTGTCCTCAGTCTTCTACCACCCAATTAAGAAAAGCCATGTTTCAAAGTTACATCTCTTTCTCGGAGAATGTTTTGCTAACAATATACAGTAAGAAATTCTCTTCCTTGGAAGTTATTTTTGTTATATTTTGGAAAAAATTCTTAGAGGTGAAATGCAGGAGCCAGAACATGAATGAGACAGAAAGGTTTCTGTTATTGTTTTATTTATCTTTAATCAAGAAACTCTATTAAAAAAGTTGATTTCCGCATCTGCGAGGATTGACTTCAGCCTCAGTTCCTGAGTCAGTACTGGTGCAGTTACTCTGTTTGACATTCTCAGAAGGACGCCAAGTCAGTTTATTGCTTGTGGATCCTTGTCTGAAAAGCACTGCATCTGAGGGCTTTCACCATATAGGGATTTTCTGATAGTGGTTCTCAGAATTGTGGTAGGCATCTGAGCAAATCCTTTGCTTTGAGATTCTTTTTTTTTTGTCACCTCATAAGTTGGTACATAGGTTTTCCAAAAATTTCGTGTTGCCACTGGTTAGAGCAGTTGTAATTTGGTGAATCACCACCTCTGCTTTCATGCAGCTCTTTGTATTATCTTTACAAGCTCTGACTGTAGTGTGGCTTCCTGATTGACTTGTTCCTCATCAAAAGAGAACAGCAGTGAGTCAGGAGCCAATAGATACTACAGCTCCTACTGTGTCTTCTTCAAAAAGCCTGGTGATTTAATATAATGAGAGTTCCTTAGTTTTGTATTTTCATATATTATTAAGGAATGTTTCACTGCTCCCTGTATATTGGGTCTATGTTGTGCCCCTGTTCCTTCTCTAAACACCCAGTTTGATTTTAAAAAAAGTCAGCTTTTTGGGAATTAATAAGAATTTGTTTTATTTTATTTAAAAATTTTTTTTTCTAGGCCGGGCGCGGTGACACATGCCTTTAATCCCAGCCTAAGAAGGGAGGCCGAGACTAGATTCGCATCCTGCCTGGGGCAACATAGCAAGAGTTAGTCTCAAAAAATAGCTGGACGTGGTGGCACGCGCCTGTAATCCCAGCTACCTGGGAGACTGAAGCTGGGGATAGCTTGAGTCTGTGGTACCCCAGGCAATGTGAGTCTGCGGTTCCCTGGGCAAAATAACGAGACCTAGTCTTTGAAATAAAAACAAAAAACTCTTTATGCTTATGATTGAATTGTATTAGAAAGTCACCTAAGTTGTTATTTGTTGTTTGTGTATTTGCTTACTTTTTTCCTCTTCCTTATAGAATGGACATGGTGGTAGTCGAAGTCAACAGACACTAGACAGTAAGTATTTCAGCTATGATTCTTGTCATTGCTGGTGGAAAACCAAACAGAAGAACATAGCTAACCTGATATGAAAAACAATAGGCTAGTGACTAAATCTGCCCCCCCAAAACAGTCTGCTTACATTTTTGGGCAACTTTTTGGTTAGAAGTATCATGGTTAGGAATGTCATGTCTGTATTGTGAAGAGATGATAGTCTCATACCCCTTTCAGACAACACCCCAGGTTCAGAGTGCAGTATAGATGGAAAAGGTGCTTATTTAGCTCAGAGACACAGTTTCCAAGATGTTGAGAGGACTCACGCTCCAATAATGTGACGGACAACTTGTAAAGCAAAGCTTGGTGTCATAGTTCAGGAAAGACCTGCTGCGTGTCTTTAGAATCTGCTGGACTGTTGCTGGGAATAGAGATACGATACTGCTTCCTGTAAACACTTGGAGTAACAGAGACCCCCCTCACAGCCCATGATCACTGGAGGTGGTGCAGATGGATGAATCCCTGTTACTTGTTTCTTTGTTAGTGACGAGCTCATTTGTGATTGTTCATGGTTCGTTCGGTGGGGCAATTGTGTACCTATTGTTGGATATGGAAACCAGATTTATGTAGGAATTTTGGGTATGTGGATATCAAATTTTGCTAAAACAGTAAAGATCCTCAGTAGAATTAAAATTACATGATTTCCCCAAAGTTCTTTTGGTATTGCTGGCCTGCAAGCTGCCTGGAGAAATGTTGGTAGCTCTGAGATTGGTTGACAAAGGAAGTTCTCATTCCATAAACCTGGGTGGCAAATTTCTTTTGTGCAGTTATGAGGATAAGAAGTAGCTTAGGATTACTTGGAGATTTTCAGTGAGATCTTAAAATAGAAATGCCTGGGAAACTTAGCTTGCATTGTAGTTAGTTTTGTTTTTGTTTTTTTGTAGTCTTCTGTTCTTTTCTCTCACATGCTCACCTTGTTTTTGAGAGATTTTTGATGATCTGCTGTGGTCTGAGTTTTGGGTCAAAGAACAGGTGCTTTACTTGGAATTGACTGTCAGTATGAAGCCAGCCGCCAAACTAAGTTGTTGGATGACCTTGTCTGCTGACTCTGTTCTTCTACTGACTTCTTCCTTCTTATAGGTATTTGTGTTTTCTGTTGGGCTTCTAGGATCAGGGTGGCATTTCTTTCCTAACCAGAAAAGACAATGATGCTTTATTTCCAAGCACATATCTGAATTGTGTGTGTGGAAAGAACCAAAACTGAGTCTTTTCTGTAGCGAGGATTGACTGCATTCATGTTGTTTTAAAACCAGGGCTAGTTTAGCCCAGCACATACAAAGAAATTGCTCACTTTGCATCTGAATGTAGGTGTGGGACAGCAAACGTGTTTCGTTCTGCTGAGTTGAGGCACATGTAACTTTCCACAATGCATATACCTTGGGCTTTCAATTCTCACAGGCTTAAATTGTCTTTGGTTCTCACGAGGTCAGCTTGATCTGCTTCCACTTTGATAGCAGACAAAAATCCAACCCTTTGCTGAACTGAGCCCCCACATTTCCCCCCCTTTCTACCTTTGGAGGCAGTCTACAGCCATACCACCCTGAACGCGCCCAATCTCGTCTACCTTTGGAGGCAGACCTGCCTTGTGTTAAAGTCATCCACATCAGTTGCAGAATATCTTGCCCTTTCAGGGTGCAGCTCAGGACTGTTTGCACATCCTTGCCTGTGTTTCTGACTGCTGTGGCCTTTGGTGGTCGGACCTGACGGAAAGTACTGTCAGCTGACTTGGGCATTTGCCTCGAGGGGTAGAACTTTATGTCTCAGTCAATTCTGACATGCCACAAAGTGTTGAGCCTATTTCAGAGACTCAGGATTTTGTCCGGAGCTAAACAGATCATTTCTTACAGCTACTTCATCCGTACCAGTTCCAAAGACAACAGACCCACCCTCTGCCCTCCCAGCTGTGGGCTCCCTGCCCAGCACCACCTCCTGCACTACGCTTCTACCCTCTGCATCCCAACACACTGCCACCCTGCCCTCCTTGTCTCAGCCCGGCGACCTTTCCAGCAGCCCCCTCTCCCAGCTTAGCAGGTATGAGGGAAATGGGGGCCCAGAATGAGATGCCTACTGGGGTGAGGCCCTGGAGCCCTCATGCAGGCCATGCCCACAGACAGAAAGCCAGTGTGTCTGGTCTTCTGTACTGATGGTACTGGTGGTGGCTGGGTGGGCTCTCAGACATGAAGACCGAGCCTGTGTGTGATAACCTCGTTGTCACAGCCCTGGGCCCCTGGGACTTGGGGAACGGAACCAGGGGGCTCCTGTTGCTCTTCTTGGACCCTTAGGAGGGTCCTGCACCTAGCCTTGCATGCAGCTCTGGAGCCGTGCCACTGGGACGCGGGGTGAGCGAGGGCTCTCCTGGCAGGTATCTGACTTGCACTTGCCATGGCTGTGGATAGCCAGCTACTGGCACAAGGTGAAGAAAGTCAGCGCTTATTCTATTCCTGCCCCGCATCTTCGTCCCTTCCTTGATAGTCAGGACTTGAGGGGAATTCAGGCCTTGGGTGGGGAGTTGGCCACAGGAACACTCTTACTGAAAGATCTCATGGAACCTCTAGAGTGGCCGTATCCTTCATGCAGTTCTTAGTAGACATTCTATAGTTCAAAGAGCAAGTGGTCCGGGTGGTTTCCCAGGCCAGGATGTACCAGATTCCCTTAGACAGTGCCCCTGAAGGACAAGTCCAGCCACTG
Source organism: Uropsilus gracilis (assembly GCA_004024945.1). Lineage (NCBI taxonomy): Eukaryota > Metazoa > Chordata > Mammalia > Eulipotyphla > Talpidae > Uropsilus > Uropsilus gracilis. The sequence continues at coordinate 2,078 of PVHY01014695.1, read as the reverse complement.
GAACACTTGAATTGGGGTCCATGTGCTAAGGAATGACATACCCATAGTCGGCAGTTCCCTCAGTGGACTTGGGGCAGGCTTCTATCTGCTGCGAACGGGCCCTACTCCTGAGTGCTGTGGTGGGGTGGTCATGTGGTGCTCTGCTTTGTTTTTAGTTCACTCTCCAGTCATCAGAACAGCCTGCCCTCTGCGCACGCAGCCCTCTCCTCCAGTACACCACACACAGTAAGTGTCCTGTGAATCCCCTTACCCTTCAGCTGCCCTGTCTGGGGGGCATGCGGCCAAGACTCCTGCCGCCGTGGCTTCAGCTTGCGTGTTTGCCGGAACCCGGGATGAATCTCTCTTGGCTTGGTTGAGACGTCTTATTCTGGGTGGGGGGGCTGTTGATCTCTGAGTGCCATGGAAATGTCTTAACTCTCTTCCTTTATGCCTCTGGATCTGAGAAATCATTGGCAGAGCTCCCTGGTGGCAGTTTGCTCCCAAAATTCACTGAGATCCCTGTTCAGCATAGAAGACTTTCCTACTAGAATGGGTGGTTTTATTCTCTGGGGCTTGTAGTGTTGAAGCAGTTGTAAGCAGCTTATGCTCCACTAAAGTTGGATTTAATCAAGAGTATCATTTCTGGAAACCCTGTTTGTGAAACCAGGCAGGGGTCCGTGTGCTAAGGAAGTCCTTGTGCTATATCCATAGTCGGCAGTTCCCTCAGTGGACATGGGGCAGGCTTGAAGGAAATTCGTTGTGGAGAAAATGCTTGAAGGAAACAGAAACATCTCGAGGAGTAGCCATTCTTTGCCACATGCACACACATAGCTGCATCTTTGAAACTGTGGAGGTCAGCATAAATGGGCTTTAATTTGGTCATGTAGACTTTTCCCCGTTGTAGCTGTAGGTTTTCTGTTCATGTTTCCTGCTGTCATTGCCTGTATAGCCATCTGCCCTGACGCGGGGACAGAGATGTTGGGAAGGGTGACTTTAAAGCAGGAAGTCTGGTGTCTGGAGAGGCAGTGTGCAAGCCCAAGGGGGTGCTGGTGGGCAGCGTCTTGGTATCCCGGAGAGCAGCCCTGCTTGGTGGATGCTGAAGAAAGCCTCTCTGGGCGTGAAGTTGGGAGCCTGATTTCTGTGCTAGGGTTCGGTCTAGACTGCAGTGGATGAAGGACACTTACCTAAAACCTGGGAGGAAGTAGCACAGGGTTGGTAGAAAGAAAGGCTGGTGCTCAGGTGGATAGGTAGCCTATAGTGAAACCAGGCTCTAGAGCAAGACCTCTCGGCCACCTGTGACTTCCAGACCAGAGTCGCTGGGAAGTCCAACAGAAAGACACCTCGGGGCTCTGACTCGGTGACCTGCTGGTGGCTCCATGGTCAACTCTCTGAGGCTACTTGTTTTCCCTTGAGGTGGTTTTTTAGCTCATCTTGATGACATGTGTTTGTTGTGACAGAAGTTTGGGGTGCCTTTATTGCAAGATACCAAAGCATTTTGGGGAGGGTTTTTCATAACAAAACACACTAGTCTTGACGCTCAGCCATGAGTTTTCCCCCAAAGTCGCTGCTGAGGGGACCGCCGTGAGCACGGAGCACGGAGCACAGAGCTAGCCCCTCACTGCAGTCCTGAGACTTCAGTACCAGGGTTACCAGGGTGGGCTTTACAGCCATACTTTCGGTCTGCCCCAGATCCCCGTGTCCCGGCCTTTCTGTTTTTCCAGCATGCCGGTGTGGAGAGCACCTCTTCCCTCCAGTCCTCAGCTACCTTCTCCACGGCAGCAACCTCCACCTCAAGCACCACATCCTCAGGGCTCAGCCTGCCGAGCGGCATGAACACAGCCAACAGTCTCTGCCTGGGCGGGACCACTGTGAGCGCCCCCAGCAGCACCACCAGGGCCACACCCTTGGTCACCTCAGGTGCGTGTTCCAGAGGCCTTTTCTTGCCAGCTCCTTGAAGGAGCGCTCTTGGCCTCCCAGAGGGGCTGCTGTAGAGGTGGGCAGGGCACGTTGCACGGAGAGGCGGCACGAGATTGTACTTGCCCTTCAACCCTGCTGTTGCCTTTGATTGTTCCACTAATCTCTTGAGATCCAGTCTTTTC